>CAUYTI010164250.1:0-54085 GCA_963575145.1 Galago senegalensis
TCATGGGGTACAATGTGCTGGTTTTATATACAATTTGAAATATTTTCGTCAAACTGGTTAATATAGCCTTCATGGCATTTTCTTAGTTATTGTGTTAAGACATTTATATTCTACATTTAGGAAGTTTCACATGTACCCTTGTAAGATACACCATAGGAGTGGTCCCACCAATTACCCTCCCTTCACCCATCCTCCCCCTTCTCCCTCTCTTTCCCCATATTGTTGGGCTATAATTGGGTTATAGCTTTCGTTCTTTTTTTTTAATCAAAGGCTTTTTTTGCATCAGTTGAGAGAATCGTATGGTCTTTGTTTTTTATTTTATTGATGTGATGTATTATATGTTGAACCAATCCTGTAACCCTGGAATGAAACCAACTTGATCATGGTATATAATTTTTTTAATGTGTTGTTGAATTCTATTTGCTAAGATTATATTTAATATTTTTGCATCGATATTCATTAATGATATTGGTCAATAGTTTTCTTTCTTTGTTGGATCCTTTCCTGATTTGGGATCAGGGTGGTATTTGCTTCATAGACTGTGGTGGGATGTATTCCTTCTTTTTCTATGCTTTGGAAAATGTTGTATAATATAAGTACTAGTTCCTCTTGAAAGGTTTGATAGAATTTGGATGTGAAGCCATCTGGTCCTGGACTTTTCTTTTTAGGGAGATTTTGTATTGTTGATGCTATTTCAGTGGTTGATATAGTTCTATTCAAGATTTCTAATTCTTTCTGGTTGAGTCTAGGAAGGTGGTGTGCTTCCAGGTATTGGTCTGTTTCCTTCAGATTTTCATATTTCTGGGAATAGAGATTTTTGTAGTAATCATTGAGGATTTTTTTTTTTTAATTTCTGAAGTGTTTGTTATTTCTCCTTTATCGTTTCTGATAGATGATATTAGAGATTTTACTTTTCTATTTCTGGTTAGGTTGGCCAAAGGTTTATTAATTTTGTTAATCTTTTTGAAAAACCAACGTTTTGTTTCATTGATCTTCTGAATAATTATTTTGTTTTCAATTTCATTTAATTCTGACCTAATTTTGGTTATTTCTTTTCTTCTGCTGGGTTTGGGGTTGGAATTTTCTTCTTTTTACAGTTGCTTGAGATGATCCATTAAGTTGTTGGCCTCCTCTCTTTCTGTTTTCTTGATGAAGGCTTCCAATGCTATAAATTTCCCTCTTAGGACTGCCTTTGCAGTATCCATACAGGTTTGGATAATTTGTGTCTTTGTTATCATTTTGTTCCAAAAATTTGGTGATTTCCTTCTTAATCTCATCTGGACCCAGCTATCATTCAGCCTAAGATTATTTAGTTTCCATGACTTTGTTTGAGTATGAAGATTCCTGTTGCTGTTTAGTTCAATTTTTATTCCATGTGGTCAGAGAAAATACAAGGAATAATTTCTACACTTTTAAATTTGCTGAGGTTAGACTTGTGCCCTAGGATATGCTCTATTTTGGAGGATGACCTGTGGGCTGATGAGAAGAATGTATATTCACTTTTATTAGGGTGGAATGTTCAGTTCAGGTCTGTAAAGTCCATTTACTCTAGGGTCAGGTTTAGTCTAATATGTCTTTATTTAGTTTCTTCTTAGAGGATCTATCCAAGACTGTCAAAGGGGTGTTAAAATCTCCAACTATTATAGTGCAGGAAGATATCAAGTTGTTCATATCCATTAGGGTCTGATTTATGAATTGAGGAGCATTCTGGTAGGGTGCATAAATGTTAATTATCAAAATCTCATCATGTTGGTGTTTCCCTTGACAAATATGTAGTGACATTCTTTATCTTTCTTTATCTTTTTTGGTTTAAAGCCAATTGTATCTGCTACTAAAATTGCTACCCTGGCTTTTTTCTGGTTTCCATTTGCCTGTATTATACAAGTCCATCCTTTCACCCTGAATCTATTTTTATCCTTTAAGACAGGGGTCCTCAAACTTTTTAAACAGGGGGTCAGTTCACTGTCCCTCAGACCATTGGAGGGCCAGACTGTGGACCCCAGGATGAGTTGCCTGCTAAGCAGGACAGGTAGTGGTGGCAAAAACACCCGACGGACCAGATAAATGTCCTAGGCAGGTTGCATGTGGCCTGCAGGCCATAGTTTGAGGAAGCCTGCTTTAAGGTAAGGTGAAATTCTTGTATACAGCAGATATTCAGTCTGAGTTTATGTATCCAGTCAGCCAGCCTGTGCCTCTTTAGAGGACAATTTAAACCATTTGCATTAATTGAGAGAATTGATAAGCCTAGTTGTGTTTTGGGTATCATGATTTTCAGATGTACAGTGGACATATTTAATCCTTTCACCACTGTGGAAGTTGGGTTTTGTTCAAAAATTTCTGGGTGAAATTTACTTTGGAGGTAGAGCATTGCACTGGTCATTGTGGAGGATGGGTCTGAGGATATATCCTGGAGAGCTGGTTTAGTTATGGCAAATTTCTTCAACATGTCTATATTATTAAAGTATTTAATTTCTCCATCACAAATGAAACTCAGTTTAGCTGAATACAGGATCCTGGGCTGGAAGTTGTTTTGTTTTAGGAGATTGAAGGTCCTTGACCATCTTCTTCTGGCTTGAAACGTTTCAGCTGAGAGATCTGCGGTCATTTTGATACTTCTCCCTTTGTAGGTGATGCTTTTCCTATGTCTTGCTGCTTGCAGAATTTTCTCCTTTGTCTTAATGTTGGCAAAGTTAATCTCAATGTGTCTAGGAGATGCTTTATTTGGATTGAGCCTTGTAGGGGTTCTGAAACTGTCTGTATCTGAAGTTCTGTATCTCTTGCAATGTTTGGGAAATTCTTCTCCAAAATCTCTTGGAGTAGAGCATCTGTCCCTTTAGGACCATCCTCTTCTCTTTTGGGAATTCCTATAAGACGAATGTTTGATATTTTGGAGTAATCCCACAACTCTCCCAGGGAATGATCAGTTTTTGCTCTCCATTTGTCTACCTCTTTGAGTGTTTGGTAACATTCAAAAGCTTTGTCTTCAGTTTCAGAGATCCTTTCTTCTGTCTGGTCAACTCTAATACTGAGGGATTCAACTGTATTTTGGAGCTCCTTGACTACCCTTTCTGTTTCCTTGAGCTCTGCTACTCTTTTCTCATTATGTCCATATTTTGGTGACTTGGGCTTTGAATTCATTAATTTCTTGAGACAAGATTAAAACTACTCTTTGGAATTCAACTTCTATCTCTCTTCCATTCTATTTATCTTATTTGCAATCCATATTCTGAATTCGATTTCTGACATTGCTGCCATTTGTCTATGCACGGCATCTTCAGTTACATCTCCTTTGTCATTTCTTGGGGAGGTGTTGATCTACTCTGGTTATTCATGTTGCCAGAGTTCTTCCCTTAGGTTCACACCATGTTTATTTTCCACTGTTTGGTTATTAGAACTGGTAGGGTGAGATTGAATTGGGATTCCAAGGTAGTAGAGTTAGCTCCTTACGAAAGTGCTAGGCTTTGTAATTGTGGCTTATCTGCTCAAACCTTACAAATGCTCCTTTCAATGTTTTGGCTGGGGACTCTGAGGACCTACTTGGTGAGATAGCACAAGCTAGCTCTGTTTCAATATCCACCAACCTCTATCCTATCCTAAGAAACCACAGTATTAGATTTAAATCTTAACTGTGAAGTGATACAAACAGCTGCAGTGCCCAGCCCCCACCTTTCAGTCCTTTTCCGCTACAGAACTTTGAAGGTCAACCTCAGAATGTCCCCAAATGGACAGCCCCAGACATGAGTTCCAATTAAATTATCTCAGGCAGTGCAAATCCTGTTTAACAGAGAGGGATTCAAGGGTCTCCAACAGCACAAGTGGAACCAGGGATTCACACTCCTGTTCGCCAGACTTAGTCCACATTGTTGTCTACTTCTCTGCTCACAGGCCCAGTTGGGGCTACGGGCCACATCCCCACCCACTGGTCTCAGTCCACACCCAGCTAGCCTTTGCTTGCCAGACCAGTTGGAGTCAGGGGACCACGCCCCTGCCCTCCAGGCTCAGTCCACTGCCTGGCAAGCCTCTGTTTGTAGGCTCTGTTAGAGTCAGGCCACCGCATTCTGCCTGCAGGTCTCAGTCCTCACCATGTAAGCCTCAGCTCACCAGCCATGCTGGAGATGGGGGACCATGCCCTGGCCCTCAGTTCTTGTTTCACATCCAGTGAGCCACTGCTCAAGGGTTCTGTTGGAATCAGGGGATCACACCCTTGCTTTCAGGTCTCAGTCTATGCCTAGCAAGCCTCTGCTCCCAGGCCAAGCAGGGGCTAGGAACATCCCTGTCTGCTGAACTCAGTCCACATGGGGCAACCACTCTCCTGCTGTGGATGCTTTCAGAGCTGGGGGTTTCTGCACCACATCCTGCCAGACACAGCCTGAACTGAGGGTCAACACCACCATTGGCAAGACATAGTCATAACCAGAGGACTGCTCCTCCTCCTGCCAAGTGTCCCTTTCTTCCCAGTTAGTCACAGATTCCGTCCTAATAGTTGGCGGTCTACACTATGCCCAGATCTCTCAGGATAAGATCAAACACTGTGATCTGCAGGGGGCAGAACTTCAGACCACCATGCAAAGGGGAAAGGGTGGACTGGGAGTTGGGACTTGTGTGGGGAAAATATCTGTTTAATTTTGTGTCTGCTGGGGTGGTTTCCAGGTTCATAAGTAGGACTTCCCTGTAGAAAGAAACCTGGAGTTTAGTGGCTCTCTACAGCAAGGTAAAGTCAGAGGTCTTTTGTTTCCTGCTCATTCACAGATACCCTGTAGCAGGCCTCCTACTTGGGAGAGGGGTCTCCCATCCTCTAGTCAATAGGTTTTGTACCTGTAATTTGTTTTCTTGAATGCTCTTTCTTGGAGTTACAGTTTGCCTAACTTCTTTCTTGGCTTAGCTTCCCAACTTTGGCTTCATAGAGTCCAATTCTGTCCAGTTTTTCTTCCTCTGCTCAGGAGGGTTGCTAACTAACTGTTGGCCATCTTCTCAGAATTCCTCAGCACTTTGTTAGGCCTAGGCAGGAGGGTCATTTGACCCCAGGAGTTCTAGACCAGCCTGGAAAAAATAGTGAGATCCTCTCTCTACAAAAAACTAAAAAATTAGCAACCACAGTGGTTTGTCCCTGTAGTCCCAGCTACTCAAGTCTGAGGTGGAAGGATTGCTTGAGACCAGGAGGTCAAGGCTTCAGTGAGCTATGATTATGCAACTGCACTTCAGCAGTGACAGAGCAAGAACTCATCTCAAAAAGGACACAAGCAAATGGTTTTGTACACAATATATTTCCTTTGGAATTTTAAAATTCTAAAATATCTTTTGGCCATTAAAAATAGAATGAAAGCCTTCTATGTGTACTTACTTCATTTCCAGAAACACTTACATTATCTCACAAGCTTATTCCATCTTAATGTTAAGTAAGATTTTTTTCTTAATTAGTCAAATAACTAATATTCACAAATGCGTTCAATCAATAGTCATGGGTATAGCTCTGTGTCAAGGGCCTGGTGTCAGGGTCCCTTCCTGACACCAGTGTCCCCTAAGACCTGTGGAACTGGAGGCTGAAGAAATACAGAGTTAAAAACAGCGATAAAGAAAGAGACATGAGACAGAGTAGAATTAAAGGTGGGAGCTCAGGGGTCCATTGCCGGTTTATGGGCTTCTGATAATGGCACTGAGTGTTTGCTCCACTCTGCTTTTATTGAAGTCTATTTGCCCAGAGGGTAAGATCAGGGAGGGAACAAAGATGTCAGCAGTTTCTGAGTGAGCATATCAGCTCCTATTGTTATTATTATTAACCTTAAGGGTAGCCTTCAAAAATCTGAAATTTGAGCCTTGTATTGGGAGAGCTTCCTGCTTGAGATCACACACACAGATTTCTAGGGAGGTGTTAAACTCTGCTAGTTCCCGGTGGAGTAAAACTCTACTGGCATTAATCTCCTCTGAGGAATCAGTGGAAGGGAGGTATTTTCCTCCTATCACCACCACAGAAGATCTTCCTCTGCGATAAGGGATGTAAGCTCTTCTGCCTGTATCTTAAGGCTGAAGCTACTCCCCTGATCTCTGCCCCAGGTAAATGCAAATCTCCACAGTGGGTATCTGCTTTGCCTGTTTAATGGGCAGGAAATGCCCTATAAGATATATCTTTTTCTAGGACTTGCCACAATCTCTTGCCACTATTTTCCTCAGAGTGCTCATAGACCCAGCAGGGTGTTTGTAAATTATATCCCCAAAAGGCTAGAATTTCAGAAAAGGCAGGAAGCTTGGTAGCAATGGCTAACTTAAGTGTGAACCAGCTGACTTTTCTTTGTTCCAACTCACTTAGCTTACTTTTTAATTTCCCCCTTTTCCTGAGGGTGCTTTCTTTTGCCAATAATGGGTTCTTTGACCCCCATTCTCCCAGCATCTGGGTATACCCCCATGTGTAGGATGAGTGGGTGTGATCCTGAGCTTGAGAATCATCACCAGAGAGCCTGAGGAGCTGCAAAACTAAAATCATGTTGAAAGGCTCCGTTTTTAAGTGAGAGAGTTTTGTCCACAATGAAGCTATCTCTCTCCTCCCTGAGGCTTAAGCTGATAAGCTGTTCTGGTCCACAGAGAATGGCAAGTGGGAAGTGGGAAGTGGGTTTAAGGGCTTCACATGGTAGGGATATAATTTTATTCTGAAAAGCAAAGAAAAGAAAAAGAACATTTGTATCAGCCAGATCTTGCAAAGGGTTGCCTCCATGTTTACACCTCTGGTTATGTGCTTTCTTCTTCTCTGTGAATAGTACCATTGAATCCTAGGATTTTGATGTCAATGTGGAACTTGACTTTGAAAGTCTTTTCATTTGTCTTCCTTTTCAAAGCAAGAATTACCCCTCACTACCTCAAGTGAATAACCATGCTTTTACATTATGAAGCAGAATGCATCTCTTTTTAAAAATAGCACCTGTAGCTTAGCGGCTAGGGCACCACCCATATACACCAGAGCTGGCAGGTTCAAATCCAGTCCAGTCCTGCCAAACAACAACTACAATCAAAAAAAAAAAAAAAACAAAAAAACTGGGTGTTGTGGTGGGCACCTGTAGTCCTAGCTACTTGGGAGACTGAGGCAAGACAATCACTTAAACCCAAGAGTTTGAGTTTGCTGTGAGCCATGATGCCACAGTACTCTACCCAGGGTGACAGCTTGATATTCTGTCTCAAAAAAAAAAAATAGTGTCTAATCATTCATTGATGGACACTTAGGTTGATTCCAGTTGAAAATTGTGCTGCTGCAATAATTATATGAGTGTATGTGCCATATTTTGGTATAATCTTCCCCTGGGTAGATACCCAGTAGTGAGATTCCTGGATTAAATGTAGGTCTACTTTAAGTTCTTCAAGGAACCTTCTCCTGTATTCAGAAGCTGGCTGTAATAGTGAAGAATGAATGATCTTCTGCTATAGAGGAATGCTTAGGCAGGAGAAGGGCAAATGCACTGTGAGCAGGAATGGACCCTCTTTACAAAATTATGAGAGGCAGGCAGGTGTGGGATGCATATGCCGCTCACACTTTCCTGTCTTGGCAATGACAGTGGTCTCTGTCCTTCAAGTACATAAAAGCACCCAGATTCCCAGCTCCTATCCTGTTTGGGAAAGGTGCTGGAGGCAGCTCAACCTGCTGTGTGCCAGGCTACCAGGCTGACCATTGGTTATGGCTGAAATATTCCACAGAAGGAAGTGTAATTGTGCCAGGGACTTGCCTTCAGGATGGGCAGTTTCTCTCAGAAAAGACAGGCAGCTCAGGAAGCAGGCTGTGAGCCCCTCCCTCTCTCAGGGAAGGTGTGCTCTGGCTCTTTAGTGGGAAAGAAATGAACTCCAAGTTCTGTGGAAGCCTTGGCATCCTAGGCACCCAGTCAGAAGCGGTGCCCTGGTGCCCGGCTCCTCCCAGGTGCCTTGGTTTAATCATCCTTTGTGGAACTCTCATTGGTCCTGAGTGGAAATAGCCTTCCAGCTGTGGTAGCTTCCCTTAGTGTGCAGGAGATGGGCAGAGGAGAAGCTGTGGCTCCCCTGGAAGGCTAGAGACATCTGGCATGTTCTCAGGCAATATGGCACCCACCATTTGGCTTGGTTCTGTGCTTGAGGCAGCAACCCTATGAGGGCCTGCAGCCCAGAGCTCTGCTGCAAAGAAGCTCTGTTTGTCCATGGCCCCAGTGCCTGGATTTGGTAGAATGAACTTGGCTTTCTGACAGATAGAGAGCTGGCAGACTGCCACAGGTGTGTGTGTGTGTGTGTGTAAGTCAGTAATACTACTCCATATCCTTTCCACCAGCTTCCAAATCCCTCAGGGCTCAGTTTCTGCCCAAATCTTGTTCCTTCTAATTCCGTTCTGCAACCTCTCCATGGGATATCTGGTACCAGTAGGTTCTGGCACTTTTCCCTCAGTATTTCATCTGGGCTGTGCTTTCTCTTCTAAAACTTTTCCTTCTACTTGGGATAATCTGATGACCAGTGTCTTTACTCGGCCATTCAGTCTCTGCCCCTGGCATGACTTCTTAATATTGGTTCTATTTTCTCATTCACAGCAAAGTTGGAAGCAAAATAGTAGCTAAGCTGTTGTACTTTCTTTTTCTTTTATTAATCCCTAATTGGTGGTCCTTTTTCATTCATTTCTTTTTATTATACTCAACAAAGGGCTTTAGATAACCCATTGCCTTTTCAACAAGTTTTAGTTCTTTTTAGGTGTTGGCTTTCCAGAAATGATTCTTCATTTTGGTGCTCTTCATTTAAGTTTATGTTTCATCAGATATTCTCTGTCCATTTTTTTTAAGTTTATCAGAGAGCTCTGTGATTCAAGAAGCCTCATTGTTTTCAGTATCATCACCTCTTATTTCCTCACTGGGATATTTGTAGAGTTGCAGTGTTGAGGGTTGTCATTAGGAACTTTTATGAGATTTTTTTTGTCTGTTGGACATTTTAGGCATGGGCTTATACTTTTTAGTGTGTTTCTGAATTTTTTGTGATCTTATATGTTAGTTAGGTCAGATTCAGCTATGTCATGGCAGCATACAAGCCCCAAATCTCACAAACTATACACACAAAAGTCTGTCCTCACTTACAGTGTGGGTTTGGGCTGTTCCTTAAAGTCGTACCATCCATACAGTGACTCAGTGATCCAGGTGCCTTTGATCTTTCCTGCTCTAGCCAGGGACACTGCAGAATAAGGCATGGATTCTTCAGCCTAAAAATGACCTGTGCATGTCTGACCACTCTTCATTGGACAGACCTACTCACACATCCCCACTTACAGTCAAAGGGGCTGCAAATGCTGTCTTTTGAGTCTAGAATGAGGGGAGAGCTGGGGGTGGTGATAGAGTACTCATGTCTACCAAAGGACATATATGGCCACACCCACTGGACTAATATGACCATAGGTTTCACTTGCTTGACTATATCAATTTTGTCAAAACTTGCTTTTCCCTTACTTTTCCTAGGTGTGGGCCCATCACAGAGAACTGGTTGTGTTTTCAGTTCTGCTCTGTGCTAGTCCTGACAGTTTCTGAAGCAAGACTCAGACGTGTTATCTCATGCAAAAGGGATAGCATCTCCTTGGCATAGGCCAAATGCTCCCTTATTTGAATCTTCTGTGCATAATTTGAACTGGAAGAACAAAGCCACCAGCCTTCATTACGGAGATAGAGAGTGAGGGTAGGGAGCGCCTGTCTAATAATTTAACTGGGTTTTCTCACAAAAAGCATTTGGAAGCTTCTGCTGAGTCTCTCTGTGGCCAAAGATCGGCCCTTTAGAAGTTTCTGCTTAGCTGTTCAAGTTCTTTTCTTATTTATAGCACCCAGGCAGCATATTTGAAAATGCACCAAGGAAAAAGAAAGAGAACAGTCCCTGCTCTGCAAAATAATATGAAGTCTTGTGAAGTGCTAACTACACTGAGAGCAAAGGGCCCCCAGATAGTGTGGAGTGGTTAGGAAACAGTCCCCTGCTCATTCAGAGAAATGGTTGCTTGTCACTGGGAAAGGGGTATGCATGCAAGTGTGTATGTGTGCACGTGTGTTTCTATGTATAGGTGTATGTGTATATGTATGTGTGTGTATGTATTTGTGCATGTGTGCATGTGTGTTTCTGTGTGTAGGTATATGTATGTATGTATGTTTGTGTGTGCATGTGAGTGTATATCTATGTATGTGTTCTATGTACAAGTGCATGTGTATTTGTTCACATGTGTATATGTGTGCATGAGTATAAGTGTATGTATATGTGTGTGTGTTTCTGTGTCTGTATGTGTGTATGAAGCTAGCAGTTACCCATGGACAACTAGAGGTGGGTATTTGGACAGGGTGTACCCACCCCAAGGACTCTGTCAAGGACCACTTTGCTCCTTTTGTAACTCAAGTGTACTATTCCAGACAGAATCACTCAGATGTGGGGACACCTGTGCTGGGCTTTGGGTGATAGAGATGTGACTTCTTGGATGGCAGACGGGAGACTTTATAATGAGGGCTAAAGAATAAAGGCCTCTGGGGAGCAACACAGGTCCCAGAATAGCTAGCAGAGGCCATTGCTACCAACTGGTCTTGGGGATTGGTTATGAAACTGTGGTAAGGATGGTGGTGTTGAGTGTCTGTCTATTTTTTTAAAAATTTGACTTTTCTGCAACATTGCAGGACTAAGAATTGGTTAATTCACATGAAACACCAGTCATAATGATTAACATATATGGCAGCCACTGTTATTATTCCTACAATTGAAGTTTATATATGAGGGAGTTTTAAAAAAAAGGGATCTGAATAAAAATTGTTCTAAAATAATTTGAACTGTGGTCATCATTTTCCATAGCTCCTGCTGATTACCTGTGGTCTGCCAGGCTGCCCGTGAACATCAGGAGTCTACAAGGACAGGACAGCTTGGGTGAAACTGACATTGTTGAGGTGGTTTAAGGCCACTGGACCTCTCACACCTTGCATGGAACAAAGTGCAAGTCCTAAGAGGACCCAACTCAGATGCTCCAGGTGAGAGAAGTGTGAAGAGGAAAGTGGTCACATAAACTTTCAAAGGGTGATGCTGCTTTGTTTCCTTTAGGATCCACAGAGGCTGCTGTAAGAAACCCTGGTAACAGATGTTTTTTCTGCCCTTTACCTCCACACTGGTGAGGATATCTTGGTTATTACAATTTTCAGATGTTGATGAGGTTTTAAATACTCATGATATAATTGATAAATAAGAAGCAGTCATTGTATTTCTCATGAAATATTTGGGGCTTTATGAACTTACCATTTTTTGGTATGCTTACTTACTCTTTTTTTCAGTGTTTATTGAACACCTACTGTAAGCTGGGTTTGGCTTTCATGGTGAAGACAGTGCAGTGACAACACAGGGACTTGAAGCCCTGGTTCTGCTGTGCGCTCTGAGAGCAGAAAGATAACACAGTGAGTCAGATGGAGAAAGCCAGGCTGAGAGGAGAGGGGCTGCAAGTTTGAGGAGAGAGAAGGATGACATAGTCTTTGAGGATAGAGGGAGACTAAATCAACTAGGACTCAGGGAGTGCAATTGCCAGGCAGATCTCAAGGACCTCTTGAGGTTGATGACCTTCTGCTTAAGTGAGGTCAGATAGTCCAGGTAAGAGTTTTTCTCAAGTAAGTTCAAGTGCAAGAGCCTAGGTGTGTTGCAGGAAGACAAGGCCCAGTGGAGAGAAAGAGCACCCAAACACCATGTTTATAAGAGGAAGGGCTTTATTTACTGTCCAGGAACTTACGGCATAGAAGATTTCCAAATGGCTGCACTCACCAACTGGCTTGGTCTTTTCCTTTTTATTGACAGTCAAAAAATTCCATCCCACAGGTACCCCCTCTCATTGGCCAGTTTGAATCAAGCGGGAGATGCTATTCCAGCCCCTACAGAACTACAGGATTTCACAGAACATGGAAATTTCCAAGTTACAAATTCCCAAGAGCTGAGTCACCAGAGAGGACCTTGCAGGTGTATCCTGTGGTCTCCTTGAGAAGACCTATTCTCCTAGACCTCACCCGTCTTGGGTATCCTCTCTCAGATGAGGCACTGGCAGGGTTGGATTTAATTGGGTTTGGGTTTTTTCCAGGCTAACATGACCATGGGAAAGTGAGCAAAAGTATTGAATGGGTATGGGAGGGGGTGATTGAAACAGTGGGTTCTGGGATCTGAGGTGGGCAGGAAGGACTCCAGGATGGAGAGTGAGAGGGGTCCACAGCAAACCCAGCACCAGAGAGCTGTAGGTCCCAGAGGGATGGAGAATTGCTGGTGTGGAGGTTCATGGCCAGAAAGAGGAGGTGGGGAGTTGGATACTTGGAATTGAGATTACAGTGGGGCACAGTTATAATCTTGATGGGGTCTGTGATGTGACAGGAAGTGGTAGCTGATGTCCTGGCAGAAAGGAGGCACCTCCAAGAGGGCAGGTTTTGGAGGGCTCATCCATGCCGAAATCAATTGAATTATAATAGAAACAGCACTGGAAAGACTGGTTGTGTGCCAGGAGCTAAGTTCATCAGGGAATGAGGTGAGGTGGCCTCAGAGGAGACCTCTTCGAATCAAGGTTGGGTGGAATAGTCTGTAGCATGGGCCACAAGGCTTTTTCTTTGGGACAGAAGTTGGATGGAGGCGAGAGAGTGGGAAGGAAATAGAGTATCAAGATTTGAAAGTGATGAGGAGCAAAGAGGACTATTTGCTACTGCTATGCTCAGAGGCAGGGTGGGCATGAGAAAGAAAGAGGTGGCCCCTTGAGCAGATGGAGGGACAGGTGGCTTCTCAGGGCAGCACCAGATCTGACTTAGGCACAAAAGTGAAGGCATTACTCACAGCAGATCCTCTTGATCTGCCCATAATGACAAATGCAAAGTTTAATCGTATTTTCAACTGGATTCCTGTGACATGTTTATTATGTTAAGTAAAATGTCTTATACATATGCACTTTTAAGACATATTTATTTCTTACATACCCGTCATTGTTTTCTTTCAGAGTTAAGACATTTCAACTCTGGAATTGCCATGTGGTAAATTGCAACGCACTACAATTATGATGTTCTCATGCAGACCACCCAGTTTCGCTCAAATAATGGCCAGATGCCAACATTCAACATTTCTACTTAGTTTCTTAATGTTTCAGAAGTGGTAAAATGCAGGCAGCATGGCTGAGCTCTGGTGCTGTGCAGGGAAATCACACCCACATCTTCTGAGAAACACTGGAGCAGCTTGCTGGTATAGTCTATCTAAACACATCTTTCCAACTTGCTACAGCTCAGTGAATTGACTATGAATAATACTAAATTCAGTGCGTTACTGTGGCTGATTAAATTAGGCAACTATTTATTAATTGTCGATAAAAACAAATATTGCCACCGAAACCCAGTGGCCCAATCGACAGCCATAGATGTGGGGATGAAAATAAACACCCAAACATTTCCAGTTTCTATGGTGTTTGAATTTAAGATTGGATAATGTGGCTATTTAAGAAAATTTTTCATCTTCAGGACTTCAAATGAGCATACAAATAACCTTAGGTATATAAAATTAAATAATTTAGACTTAAAGCTGTTGGAACTTTATTCTGAGCCTGGAGAGGAACGTGGTTATGCACCCTGCTTCAGGTGGCAAGCAGCTGGCGTTCTGCCTTTTATTTTTCCTGTAAATAATTAAGGCCAAATGGTGCCAGCACCATCCCTCCTATGGAGTAATAAAGTCATCTTCCTGGGAATGTAGCAATCTGTAACCAATCAAATTGCTGTGGGTATGCACTGGTCTTGTGAGGAAAAGACTGTGATCCCACCAAAATTGTTATGTGAATGAAACCTTCACCTCTCCACTTTGGAACACTGACCCTGTTCGTTCAGAGTGGGTGTCCCTAGACGGCTACCCTCAAGCTTTGCACCCAAGCTCTGTACTTAATCATATTTTCTGAATCTCATCGTTTAAGGTTGACAAGCATTATTAAAAGATGCATTAGAGCAGTGGTTTTCAAAGTGTGTTGTTTGACCCGCAGAACCAGCATCATCTGGAGGGCTTGTTACAAATGCTAATTCCCAAGCCCCTCCCCTGGCCTGCTGGATTAGCTACTCTGAGGTCAGACCAGCAATCTGAGTATTCACAAGACCCCCAGATGACTTCCAGCAGCTGGTTAGGGCCTTGCTTTTCCAGATGTGGTCCATAGCATGGGAGGCACCAGGGAGGCTGTGAGAAGGGCAGCCTTTCCCAGATCTCCTGAATGGAGACATTTTAACACGATCCTCAGCTCTTTCCAATGTGAGAAGTACTTTTTCAGATGATACAGAAGGCCAAGATTGTCCTTTGCCTCCTAAACAGCCATTCCTGCTCTTCTTCTCTGCTAAGACTGATCGTATGACTGCAGGACAAATGGAATTGTCTTGTACATTTGGAGAAGAAAATCAATTATTTTCATGGAGAATTATTTCTCTAGAAGTTGCAGTTGCTAGCAAAAGCTTCTCTAGGTAAAACGAGTGATGTCTGTGTGGGCAAAAAAATGTAGAGCTTGGAAGAAAGAGAAATAACCCACTTCCTCCTCCACATCCCTGCATTGAGGGTCCAAGCCTGCATGTTGCCTGGTGGGAACTGGGCTGGGGCATATGGAGAGTCAGAGCCAGGGCCTTGGCCTGCCCTTTATCTTCAGCTCTCTGGAACACTTTTGACCTGGGTAAAGTAGCAGGAAATGTGCTAGGTGAAAAGGTTTTGGAGATAGTCTTTATTCCCAGAACACTGAGCTTAAGTCCAGACTTGGTATCTTGAGAGGTATCTGGGCACGTGAGATGAGCATTAACGTAGCTCATCTCACATGCCCACCTTCTGCACACACATGCTGTGAGCCCCACATAAGATGATCTGCACAAGGCAAGTTTGCAGACTGCAAAATAGCAGTTAAATTAAAAAATTATAATACCTTCTCTGGTCTCTGCACTGACTTTTAAAAATGCAATTTTGAAACTTCACCAATTCACTTACCAGAACAGGAATCAACCATGTGTAAAGGTTACCAATTAGGGTCTTTTAAATTCAAATTCTTTAATTACCTGACTTCACACCTCCTTGGTCTGCTGTACTCTTAATTTCCCTTCAGGAAAAGAAAATGTGTTTCAAACTACAAATGCCATTAACTACACGCATCTTTTATTTCCTAGCAGTTGTTTAGCTCCAGTAGCAAAAAAAAAACAAGTGAGTGATTCATTCCCCCGCTTCCTCCACCTGAATCAGAATAGGTTCAGAGGACCCTGGAGCTGCCACTGGGTCAGATAACATGTATGGACAGAGAAAGGTAAGTGATGCTCAGAGAGCATAAGTGAGATACGGAAACAGGATTGGTCACAGCTGGGCATTTGGCTTATTTGACCACGCTCTGACAGTTGGGTGCTTGTGGTTGGCTTGACACCGCCTGCCACTGTGGTCACCAGCGCCGCACACAGGAAACAGCCAGTACACGGATAGAAAGCACAGACTTGCAAGAGGTGAGACTCCCCATCCGTGCAGGAGAGCCCCGAGTAACCTCCCCAGTGGCTTTTTATTGAAACAGTATACAACAGGTGTAGGGACTTCCCACACAAGGACTAAGCACTTAAGGATCACTGCGTGCTCTTTCCCCACTGGCTGACTCCCACCCTGATGCATCACAAATGTTCAAAGTCCAACGCATGGTTCCTAATGAGTGACCGATCTTACCTTGTGTAGAGCATTAAGTTGCTTGAGGCTTGTCTCCAGGCTGCAAAACATCTCCTTGCTGGCCAGGAGCTTGTCCTGTTCCCAGAGCCTCCCTTGAGAACCAGTGACCGTTTCTATAAGCATGGTGCTCAGTCTCCTACAGCTTGTCACAAGAGCAGGTTACAGTCTGTTGACATATCCTGTTAGGTTACAGTTCATATATAGGAAGAAACTTTTAGGCTGAACTTAAAATACGTAAGGAGACAGTTTTAGGCTAAACTTAGTTTAAGAAATGTGAGCCCATTCTAACACTTGCTTTAATTCTCTTAGCATCTCACACTGCTCTCTCCTCTCTCCTGCATGTCTATCTATAAATAATACTGCAGAGATGGATGGAGCAGCCTGGTAGGTTTTGAATTTCCAGGATTTTCCCATAAAAGCAAACAAAGCACTCAGGATATGTGAAATCCTAGTGAATGGACCCTCTCTTGGCCAAGGAGACCCCAGACAGATCTTAAAGCTGAATTGCTGGCCACACCCTGCGATGTTCCTTCCTTCTGAGTTACTCTTCCTAAGGACGAGATACTAGATCACTACCAGCACCTAAGGCCATGGGAGAGGAAAGTTAAACCACACTCACAGGCCATCAATTTGCTCGACAGATCACTTAAGTTTAGTATATTTCTAGTGACTTGTCTTCGATTAATAGATTTCCTCTTAAAACATTTCAACCCTTTAGATAAAGCTTCGTTTCTTTTTATCACTTACAAATCAAACAATCTTTAAAACCACCTATGACCTGTAAGCCCAATCTTTTAAAACCACCTATGACCTATAAGCTTTGAGATGTCCTACTGTTTGAAGCCAAACCAGTGTTCAATTTCCACGTACTGATTTATGATTTTACATGTAATTCCTGTCTCCATGAATGTACAAAACCAAACTGGACACCTTGGGCACATTTTCTCTAGGCCTCTTGAGTCCATGTGCTCCAAGCTGCTGTTCACCAGGCTGGCGTTCACACACATTCAGCTCAAAATAAAGCTCTTTAAATTATTTTACAGAGCTTGGATTTTTTCCCATTGACAGACAGCACGACTTAAGACATGCAGACATCTCCCAGAGAAGTAGGTGGGCAATAAGGAATCTGCGCAGACCCTGAGTACAGGCACTTGGCATGGGACCACCTGCAGCCCCAGACCAGCGTGGCATGGGTGCTTGTGTAGAGGAAGAGGGAGGGGCAGCAATCCCAGCACTCCTCCTGCAGCGGGCCTGTGGGGTTGGGCCACATGACCTGGGAGGCTGCATTCCTGTGCAAGAGACTGAGATGCTAGGCCGAGGGTGTGGGAGAAGCCAGGCTCATACACTCAGCAAACCCACAAATTCAACTCCTTTCCAAAAACAGAGATTCTCAAGGAGGGCAAAATTGCAAATAGAATCCAATTAGTGCAGGAGACAGGGACAATAAGAACAAAGAGAAGAGAAGGCCCAGGTAAAGGCAGGGGAGGGCAGCTGGTAATTGCCAGTTTCAACAGTGCTAAAAGAATAGATTGTTAACTTCTTCCCTATAATAAAATGGTAATTTGGTGAGGTGATAGATATGTTAATTGGCTCAAATACATCTTTCTGCAATGTAAGATATAGATCAAAACATCACATTGTATCCTATAAATACGCACAGTTATTATCTGCCAATTAAAAAACAAAAGGGGGGGGGTAGATCCCAGCACACAGCCATTTTTGACCACTTTGCAAAAACAACAGATGTTAGATGAGCTATGCTGACTACCTGCTCCTGCTCCCAACACGTTCAGAAAAATTCCTTTTACTAAAAATAAACAAACGAAAATCATAGTCAGGGTCATAAAAAGAAACAAAAAGGAATCATGGCTGAACCCTCTCACATTAGCATAAGGAAAACAGAGAATAGGAGCAAGAGGACATCTCTTCAGACAACGAAACATGACAGAGACCCACACAACAGATGAAATATAAGGGTGTGTTTTTTAAAAACAGAATCCTTGACTTCTGGAGCCGTGCATGGCACATCTGTTTAGAGATGCAATGCTGTGATGTCTGGGGTTTACTTCCAAGGAATCTGGGGAGGAGAAAGTAGATTGAGGTATGAGAGAAACAAGGTGGGTCCCCTCAGGAATGAAAGGGGAAGATGGTGACGGGCAGGTGGTGTTTGCAACATCCTTGTAAACGTTCAACAGTGCTGCCTTCTCTCCAGCCGGCCTCCCCTGGTTGCCTTTGTGGCATCTGCAATTATGGGCTCAACCTTCAGCCTTCTGTCCCCTCCTTGTTCTCTGGAATTGGGCAATTTTATTCACACTTATGACTTCAAATTCCATTCATATGCCCACAACCACCAAATCTTCCTTCTCTACGTAGAGAAGGAGTTTCCAGCCTGCGGTCCAGGATGTTTATAAGCATAGCCCAACATAAATTCATACATTTACTTAACGCCATTATGAGATTTTTTTGTGAGTGATTTTTGGTGGAACACAATTGTGTAGTTTTTGAGCATGAACTTTGAAGGCAACAATGTTGTGTTGCAATGTTATATAAAATAAACATGTGTATGTGTATATACTTTTGCTATTTATATGTTTGTGGGGCTTCAGTTTTACATGGTGTGCAGCTTCTAGCCTGGTGTCGTCCAAGCACAGGCCCGCACATTGACAGTATTAGACGTTACATGAGCTTGTGGGGATTTGGTGAGGCAGTGATTATCAATAATATTTCAACCTACCATTGCAACAGTAGGTGTTGAATGTTATTTAGCAGTCAGGTGAGCATTCTTATTTGATTATTAAGGTACTTCCATACCTTGGTAGCACCTCACACATTGCCCACCATGCTTTACAACTGGCCTCTGCCTCACTCTGCGTCGGCAGCTGAGATGTGGCAGGGCCCAAACCTTGCTTTCTATTTTCCTGTCAATTAATTTTCATAATAAAAGTAAATATAATCCCTTATCTATTATTTTTTAAATCCTAACATGGCTTTTTACAATGTCTCAAAAGAAAACAGGACCTCCCCAAAATAAAAATTACAGAGGAGGGAAGATGGTTCAATGAAAAGTGGACAGATGACTACTTTTTTGTGGTGGCAAGTAAGAGCTCTACTTAATTTGCAGGGAATTTGTCCACTTTTTCAGAGACTGCAATTTGAAAAGGCATTATATGCAAAATCATGCTGCCAAATTCCATGAGTATGGATTGTGTTGTAAGGACAAAAAAGCGGAACTTAAAAAAAGTCTGTCTTCATCAGAATCATTTGTTTAAAAATTATGACTCAGATGGATTCCATTGTAAAAGCTAGTTAGGTGGTAGCATATTTGATAGCAAAAAAATCAAAACCATTTACTGACAGTGAGTTTATTAAGCAAGGTATGGAAAGCATAGCAAGTATAATTTGCCCCGAAAAAAGGGGGTTATTTCTAAAGTCTGTTTGTCTCACCAGACTATACCCAGGCAAATTGAAGAAATTTGAAAATCTATCCAAAAGAAGTTTGTAGAGCAAAGCTGCTCATTTAAAATTTTACGCTTTGCTAATGGATGCTAGCACATCAGTTATAAATACAGATCAACTTGCCATTTTTATTAGACGTATTGATGACAAGTACAATGTCACTGAAGAAGGGGTTTCTTTGGTACCACTAAAAGACACACTGAATCCAGAGATTTATATGAAGCAGTAAAAAATAGTTTGAAGAGATTTTCTTTGTCCATTATCAGTATAACTGGCATAGTTACCTATGGCAGTGGTAGGTAAAAAAGAGGGACTTGCAAAATTAATAGAAGATTATACAATTGCCATCCCAAATTCACGTTTGATAAAGTATTACTGTACGGTACATCAAGAAAAATTATGCACAAAAGCTTTACAAATGGATAACACCATGCAAATTGTCATCAAGAATTTCCTTAGGGCCAAGGGGTTGAATCATCACCAATTCCAAGAATTTCTTAAAAGTATTGATGCTGACTATGACATTACTTAGTTTTTAGAAGTAAGATGGCTACATTGAGGTCCAATGGTAGAAAGATTTTATGATGTGTGACATGTTATCAAGTTGTTTACGATATCAAAACCCAAATTGGTGCTACAACTTGATGAAAACTACCTCGCAGATTTAGCATTTTTAGTGGATTTAACTGCTCATTTCAACGCGTAAAACCCGTGTCTTCAGGTAAAAATCAAGTTATCAATACAATGTTTCAAACAGTAACAGCATACCAGATGAAACTGAACTTATGGCAAGCTCAAATAAAGGCAAACGATTTTATGCATTTTGATATGTTGGCTAAACACTGTCCTGTGAACAGCAAAAAATACACAGCCTTGCTTTTTTATTTGATACAAGAATTTGAAAACAGATTTCAGATTTCCAGGAAAAGAATCAATATTTTGGTGCATTCGCAGCTCCATTTTCAGTTGACATAAATATGTTACCTGCTAATTTTCAAATGGAATGTAGAGAGTTGCAACCCCACATTCAACTTAAAAAAAGTTTTGATCATATCTCTTCATTGGACTTTTGTAGTTCCTATCTTCTCAGTGACAAATATCTCTTGCTTCACAATCATGCCTTATTTATGTCATTGCTTTTTGGCAGCACCTACATTTGTGGACAACTATTTTCCAGAATAAAGCTCATTCAATAATCCCATTTATCACTGGGCAAGAGACATGAACACAGCATTCTCTGAAGAAGACAGACAAGTAGCCAAGAGACATACGAAAAAAATGCTCATCATCCCTAATCGTCAGAAAAACACACATCAGAACCACCCTGAGGTATTACCTAACCCTGATGAGAATAGCCCACATTGCAAAGTCCCAAAGCTGCAGATGCTGGCATGGATGTGGAGAGGAGGGAACACTTTGACATTGATGGTGGGACTGCAAACTAATTCAGGCTCTTTGGAAGGAGCATGGTGAATTCTTAAAGAACTCAAAATAGACCTTTTATTGGATCCTTCGATCCCAATACTAGACATCTACTCAGAAGAAAAAAAATCATTTTATCATAAGGGCATTTGCATTAAGTTGTGTATTGCAGCTCAGTTTACAATCACCAAGATGTGCAATCAACCCAAGTGCCCATCAACCCATGAATGGATTAATAAACTGTGGTACATGTATACTATGGAACACTAGTCAGCCATAAAAAGTAGGAGACTTTACATCTTTTATATTAGCTGAGATAGAGTTGGAGAACATTCTCTTTAAAGTATCAGAAGAATGGAAAAGCAATATCCAATGTACTCAATATTAACATGAAGCCAGTAGATGAACTAAAACACACATGTGTAAGAGAAAAACTCAATTTAATTCAGGTTGGGGGATGGGGAGGAGGAAGGAGGAAGAGGGAAGGGAGAGGAAGGTTGGCGTCTTCTCATCTAATGGGCACAATGTAAGGGTATATGGCATGCCTCCTGGGGAGGGGCACGACTACAACAGGAACCTTACCTAACAAATGCAAACTTGTAACCTAATGCTTTGTATCCTCATATTAATCTGAAACAAAACAAAAACAACAGAAAAAGAAAAAAGTAATGAACTGAGACTAGAAATAAGGAGAAGGATGTGTGCCCGTGTGTCACTTGTAAGCAAGAACTGTAGCTGGTCAAAAAAAAAAAAGATGAAGCACATTAAGTATAAAACTAGAAACAAAGATATTTGATGACCCCCTTGATAATTCACTGAGAACTGAACTACTTCCATTGAACAAGATCTTGATGCATTAGTTTCTCAAATACAATATCGAGTATCCCACTAGTTAAATGTTGCCCACTTTTCTTTGACTTTTACAATAAAAATATATAAAAAAAGATGTTTTGTTAATTATATTTGCACATTTTCTGTACTAGTGATGGCAGGCTTGGGACCTGCTCAATGATTTTCAAAGACTGTCTGAATGGGCCACCGCGTAATTAGGATTGTTATGTGAGGATGTCTGTGCTTATCTGTGGTGGCAGATACCGTGAAAACTATGTATGGACCTAGTTTTTTTGCTCATCAGTTTTCACTGCTGTTTGTGTATTTAATATGTGGCCCAAGACCATCCTTCTTCCAAAGTGGCTCAGAGAAGCCAAAAGTTTGGACACCCCTGGCCTAGACATTGCCCCTGAACCCCAGCTTGAGGATTTATTCCCCAGCAGCCAAGGCAAAGGACGTTCAAAGTGTTGGCAGTTAAACACATCATCTCCTCAGTCTGGCTCCCTCTACTGTATCCCCAATTCTACAAAGAGCTTCACCATACAACTCTTGCCCAAGTCAGAGCCCTGCATGTTAACCTGTATTCCACTTTTTTTGAATCTGAAAATCTGATTGCCTCTCAGGCCTTGCCCAGTCTGCCTCAGGAGTAGTTCCCACATCTACCTCCTGCTTCTCTCCACTTGCCCACTGGCCCATTGCCATGGGCCAGTGGGCAAGTTGCCTCTGGTGGTGCTCTCCAGGAGTGGCCAGACTGAGCCTCCTCACGGCAATAGCAGGTCACCTTCCACACTCCTGCGGGGCTCAGAGCATTGCCCAGGGCCCACAGGTTGCCCTTCCCTCTCTCTTGACCATCGGCCCAGCCTTGCTGGGACTGCTCCTGCCCAGCTGTCCACAACTCAGCAGGACGTCAGTATCGGGCCAACTCCGTTTCATTGTCTTCTCCCCTCTGCGCCTTGGCTCTGCCTTCTCTCTCTTCTTTCACTGCCTTCTCTCTCTTCTCCCTTGGCTGAAGCATCTTCTCTGATGTTTTGATGGCAAAAGCTGTGACCTCTCATCTTTGTTTCCTCAGCACTCAGCAAAGTGCTTAGTGCATACCTGGGACTTGCTAAACATTTGAAAATAGTTCCAAAAAAATAAACATGGACAGTGTTCATAAAATACTGCTTTTATTTCTGTTTACCTCTTCATTGTCCTGTCTCACCCAATGAGCATCTTTAGATAGTCTCTAACTTACAGTGGTTCAACTTAAGATTTTTCAACTCTAGGATGCTGAAAAAGTGATATGCATTTGGTAGAAATGCATTTACATAGAATTTAGATAGGCATCTACATTGAATTTTGAGGTTTGATCTTATCCCGGGTTGGTGACTTGTGGTACGATACTCTCCATGCTGGGTACACAATCTCAGGGTAAACAACCGACACTCCTATGCTCCGGTGCACGGCACTGCTCCTGATCTTGCCCAGCTATAGGGTAATGTAAATGTTCTGAGCACATCAAAGGAGACGAGGCTAAACCACAACATTCGGTAGGTTAGGTGTATTAAATGCATTTTTGGCTGACTTATCTAAAGGCATTCTCAGGAGCGTATTTCACCCAGCAGCCAGGGACTGCTTGCATGGATGTACCTCGGCTTCCAATAAGGTTATGTCCCAATAAACTCAATGGGCACACACAGCCCTATTTCTTTCTTAAGGCAGAAGCATCACTCAGATACTCTGTTGGAAGCTTTCTAATTTTCTAATGAAAGTATCAATCACTTGAGAAGCTGAAATAGGGTAGCTTTCTTCTTATGGGTGATGTATAAGAAACTGGTATAATTGGGTCTAGATTCGTGGCAAATGATGAGACAACAAATACAATGAAATAAATATAGCAAACTGGGTCAGCATATAAAGCAGAAAGCTTTATATGAAGCAAAAAATAAGATGGATAATTTTAATCTCAAGCGGATGACATAGTGAAACCTTTTAGAAATTATCTATTATCATACCCTAAGAAGGCAAACAATTGAAATAAATTTGTCTTAGATTTTTCAAAGGCGGTTTAGAGATGGGCTCAGATGGTGCCATGTGGCAAATCCTCGTAAGATTACACATGCTGTTTGTAAATTTGCATTTTAATACTGCCAGACTTGACAGGGATACAAGAGTATGGGCAGATCTGAATTCAGATTAAATCAGGAATGTGGAAGTGTCTGTAACCCACAAACTAAATGGCTAACATAATACAGTTCTTTCATTCTTCTGTGCACTGGTATGATCTATGCTACTTCAAGCTGGCTTGAATTCTTGGTAACTCCCAAACAGCAGAGAACAGGAGAAATAAGAAGAAAGAAAGAGAGCCGTACTCTCACTGGGCCTTGCCGGCACGCCCCCAGCTCTTGCCAGCATCCAAGGTCAAAGCCCTTGGCTGATGAGCACTGATGGCAGCCCCTCTGGGCTGGCTGGTGAAAGAGCACTCTCCCATTTTTCATCTTGGTGTGGGGCAAACTAGTGACCTAGGGTCAGACCTGTGACTAAAGATACGTGTATCTGCTGACAAAGCAGATATTTTTTTTAAAAAGTGGAGTAGGAATTACGGAGATGAATTCAACCGGTGGTTAGAAAAATAGCAGCTCTGCTCAGAAGGAGACCACAGAGGCCAGGCAGGTGACTCTTTTCCTGGGACTGGGGCCAGCTCGAAATGCAGACAAAGTGATGGATTGTAGTATCACAGTGAACCGGGCCGTCTGGGGTGCCTCTGCTCATCCCTCGGTTCATATCACACGTTCATAGACCGGAGTGATCAAGGCACTCCATAAAGACCACACAGCTTGCTCTCTCGTGGAGCTGCACAGCCGATGCTCAGGGGTGGCCCTCCCTGAACCTTCCAAAGGCACTGTGCTCCATGCACCCAAGCTTCCCCACTAAGATCTTTCTCTGTTCTGTTTCATATCTGAAGCATAGGGAAGTTGACAGCACCAGAAGCAGCCATCAACAGTGGCTAACAAGATCTGAGGACTGAAAAGCCAGCATGCTGGGCCTCGGGGAGCTGGCGCGAGGTGTGTCCAGGCTGTCTCCCTGAGTGCTGGCGGGGTCCAGCCCCTGCTGCACACAGATGGAACTGCTCCTGGCGGGACTGCTCACTAACACACACTTTATTGTCTTCCTTCCATTGGCTTCATTTTAAGACTTATTTAAAGACTTTCACACATAAGCTCACAAATCAGAAAAAATTTTTTGGCAGACCATATGTCCATTTTTTTTCTTTAAAATATGGTTCTGCAATATTGAGCTTAATTGATTACTCCCAGACAGGTTATAGTTTAACCTAGATTCTCACAATCTCACCATCCATTTCCCCTCACATAACTGCAGTAATTTGGGGGGAGGGGTAAATTTCAGATTAATATGAGAATCCAGACAATTAGGTTACATTATGTGCATGTGCTTATTAGAGTCCAAGTTGTAGTTATGCCCCTTGCCCAGGAGGCGCGCCGCCTACCTGTACATTGTGCCTGTTAGGTGAGAGCACCCCAATCACCCTCTTCCCTTGTCTCCCTTCCCTCCTCCTGCCCTCCACTTGAGTTTAATTGTGTTTTTCTCTTGTGTGGACATGTATTCGTTTGTCTACTGGTTTCATATTCATTATTGAGTATGTTGGATACTTGCTTTTCCATTCTTGTGATACTTCACTAAGGATAAAGTTCTCCAACTCCATCCAGGTAAGCACAAAAGATGTAAAGTCTTCATTTTTCTTTATGACTGAAAAGTACTCCATGGTTTGCATGTACTATAGTTTATGAAACCATTCCTGGGTAGATCAGCATTGGGATTGATTCTACAGGCTGGTGATTGTAAATTGAGCTGCAATAAACATTCTAGTGCAAATGTCCTTATAGTAAAATGATTTTTTTTTCTTCTGGGTAGATACCTAGTAATGAGATTGTGGGATCCCAAAGCAACCTACAGATTTAATGCAATCCCCATTAAAATACCAACATCATACTGTGATGAACTTGAAAAAAATAGTTCTTCATTTTGTATGGAATCAGAAAAAACTCCATACAGTCAACGTGATTCTTAGCAATGAAAACAGGTCAGTTTACCAAACTTCAGGTTATACTGCAAGTCCACAGTGCAAAACAGCATGTTATTGGTACAAAAATAGAAACATAGATCTATGGAACAGAATAGAGAATCTAGAGATGAAACCAGTCTCATATCATCATCTGATCTTTAATAAACCAAACAAAATCATACACTGGGGAAAGGAATAGTTATCTAACAAATGGTGTTGGGAGAACTCGATAACTACATGTAAAAGACTGAAGTTGGACCCTCATCTCTTACCACTTATGAAAACTGACTGATAATGGGTAAAAGATTTAAATTTAAGACATAAAATGATACAAATCCTAGAAGAAAGTACGGGAAAAACTCTTGAGGATATTAGCCTGGGGAAAAATTTTGTGAAGAAGACTCCCTTGGCAATCACATCAGCAACAAAAATGAATAAATGAGACTTAATTAAGCTAAAAAGCTTTTGTACTGCTAAGGACACAAAGCAACAGACAACCTTCAAAATGGGAAAAGATCTTTGCATGTTACAAATTGATAAAGGATTGATAACTAGAATCTACAGAGAACTCAAATTAATCAATTAAAAAAAGAGCAAATAATCCCACTTATCACTGACAAGAGATATGAACATAACCTTCTTTGAAGAAGACAGATGGATGGCCAAAAAGCATAAGAAAAAATGCTTATCATCCCTAATCATCAAATAAATGTATATTAAAACCATCTTGAGATATCACCTAACCCCAGTGAGAATGGCCCACATCACAAAGTCTCAAAGCTGCAAATGCTTGCGAGAGTGTGGAGAAAAGGAAACGCTTTTGCACTGTTGGTGGGATTGCAAACTAATACAACTTCCCTGGAAAGAAGTATGGAGAATCCTCAGAGAACCAACGTAGACCTTCCATTTGATAAGTGGAGTTTTACTAGAAGCTCTTTTGCTCAGTTCCTCCAAGGGCTACGCTGTCTGCCCAGGGGTCCCCTGTCCTGTCACTCTGCATGATCTCAAGAACTCCTACCACTTCCCACCCCAAAGCGTCACTGTTTACTTTATGAATTTTAACACCTGCAGGGCGATCCTCATTTAGACTCAGGACAGTGAGTGAAAGGAGGCGCACGTCTCACAGGTGAAGAGAGTTCAGACAGCGCCTTCCCACCGTGTCTGGAGTTGGCTGCTAAATTTCTACTTCTCTAATCCTGTCAAAACTTCTCTCCAGGGAGCAAATGTTTTGAATATCCACCTCATTTTAACAGTGAGCGGCTTGGAAGTTGCTGTCATCACCTAGGGTCTTCAGATCTTTTCACTGGTTATGTAGAAAGAGCTGCTGGGGTAATTTCTTTTCCGGGTTGATTCTTAAATTGTAGTTTAAATGCAAATTCTTGAGAGTATTAAACATGTCCTCTTCCTCCATAGATGATTCATTTTCTCAGCCCTGCATATAAACAGCTGAGCAGCTTTCCTGCTCACCTGTCCCCTCCTGGCACCCAGGTGCTCTGTTGATTCCTAGCAGTGTCTCAGCAGTTACCTCCTCAGAACCACACTGGGTCCAGTTCCTTGAGAGCAGTGACACATCAGTCCTCAGCCAGCTGCATGGGGGGCGGGGGGTGAGGGGCCCGGGCCGGAGGCTTCTGTTCCCTTTGATTTCTCTGATCCTTCCATGAGAAGAAAAGCTACACTAGCAGATTGCTGGCAAGAAGGGACTGCACGCTTGCTTACCCACTGTCTGTCGATCTGCCTGTCACCCCTCAGCATTTGCACAGCGATTTTCTCCAGCTCTCCTTCCTCACGCTTTTGTTCAGAGTGTGTGTGTGACAGAGCGTCAGTGAATATGTGAATGAGAGTGTGAGTGTGTGTGTCTGCGCGTGCATGCACGTGGGAGTGGGGGGTGAGGTCAGCGAGCACTCCCCGGGCTAGGTTCATTTTGGCACCATAGGTTTTATGCTTACAGTAAACCTCATTTCTTCCAGATAACACTGGGGTTCTCGAGTCTCTAGTCCAAATTGTCTCTGTGAGGATTCATTGACCTCTTTCCACCAGCTAAGTTTTGGCTTTCTTGTCCTTCCCCCCCCCCCATCATTGCTTCCTTTTCCTCCTCTACATAGTTTTAGAGCTAAGGATGCAGGTGGACAGGCACCGCAGCTGGGCACGCGCCCTGCCTGGCCGGGTGCGGCTCCCGGCACCTGCGTGCAGGGGGTGGCGGGAGACCAGCCTGACACTTCTGTCTGGGATGCATTCTGAGGCGCCTCCTTCCGGACATCCCCTTACACCAATGTTTGCGCCCATGTGTGTTTGTGAAGCTCTGTTAGGCCAAAGCAGTACCTAGCTGTGACTAGGTTTTGGAAACACTTAGGAAATAGCTTGCATTTTTCCAGCTCATCTGTCCGTGTAAACCACAAAACGGAAGAAATCACAGCCTCCCCCCACTCCACCCCGTCCATGAAAACCCCACAAAAACAACAAAAACCCCAAATGCTGTTATCTCCGTTAATACATATGGAGTAAATGGGTCAGAGATGGGTCAGATCTGTTCTCTGGGAATTTAAGTGGAGAGAATTCTCCCTGCTCACAGCCTGGGACAAATGCCTGCTCTGGGCAGATCCTTCCAGTTGCAGAAGCTCTTCAGTTTCAGTCCGTGCAGCTACTCCGGGCCGCCTCCCGCCGTGGGAAACGAGGGGATGTTGCCATCTAGCGTCCAGATAAGGTAAAGGGACTAACTCCAACACGTCCGAGGTGAGTTTTGCATTTCTTCGTTTTGGAAGGACCTAGCCTTCTTACTCGTTATTTATTTTATACTCTTGTATCAAATTGAGAACATCTGGAAGAAGGAATACCATGGAGGAGAAGAACTCTGTCTTTATCTGTCTGATGGGATGCTATGCGTTCACATATTTATAGATGACCCACGTGTGCCATTCACGGTGCCAAAACTTCTGAATGCAAGTTCAGAGTAAGTATTCTAAGGTCTAATAAGCTGTGACTTAAGGAGACTTCTCAGGTCAATTATTAAAAAGGAAATGAGTTTGTCCATGAAACAAACTTTAAGATGTATAAGGGTTATTGGTTGTGTGCATTCAAAATGCTTCATATTTTAGCAAAGTGACCTCCAAAGAGATTGTACCTATTCACTTTTAAGAATGCATGAGACTGTTTCACAATGTTCATCGTTTTGAACATTGTGTATGATCTAGCTTTAAAAAACTTTTTATGTGGATGGGTGAAAAGGATCTATTATAATAGTTCAAGAAATTTAGATTGTAAAATTGAAATTGCTTGCAATTTAAGAACAGTTCTTTAAAGTTGATTATTTATTTATCTATTTAGGTTTGTCATCTATTTTGCTCATTTTATTTCCATTAGTTTGTTTGCTTTTTGCCTTTGGTTTGATGTTTTCCTTTAATATGGTAGGGAAATTGGGCCTTCATTAGATTCTTTATAAATACAGTTTCCTCCAGTTTTCATTTGGCTTTTGATTTTGCTTATCTTTTTTTTTTTAAATTTTCTGTCCTGAAGGCATTTTGAAATTATGTGGTTGCATTCATCACTTCTTTTCCTGTATGGCTTTTGGCCTTAGTAGTCTTGTTAATATAGATAAAAAGGTAACCAGAGTACTTGGCTCCTGGTTAATGATAAATAATTTGCTGAATGAATGAGTCCTTGAATGAAGTTTTCTTTTTTTTACTTTTTGTCATAGCCCTGCTTTATCATTGTTCAGAAAATGAACTACTAGGATGTTTCCAGTATTAAGAATAGAGGCAGCTGCCCAAACTGGAAGACCCTTGCCCAGGCCCAGCATATGGAATGGGGTGGGGGGCAGGCTTGGGGGACAGGGGCACATTTGGTTCCCAATCTATTTATTTGCAACATTCCTGGTGGGCCCTGCCTGCTACCTGTGACTGCCACACCTCAGGTGCCCTCCCATCCTGGTGTCAAGAGGCAACCTCTAGCCTTAGGCTCACAGCAAACATGACATGATCCAGACCGAAGAGGCTATTTCTTTCTTTCTTTTTTTCTTTTTTGAGCTGAATCTCAAGCTGTCACCCTGGGTAGAGTGCCGTGGTGTCATAACTCATAGTAACCTCCAACTCTTGGGTTCAAGTGATCCTCTTGCCTCAGTTTTTCTATTTTTAGTAGAGACAGGGTGTTGTTTTTGCTCAGGCTGGTCTCGAACTTGTGAGCTCAAGCAATCCACTTGCCTTGGCCTCCCAGAGTGCTAGGATCACAGGCATGAGCCACCACGCCAGGCCGAGGCTACTTCTTTCCACTAGTACTTTACAGACACCAGGAGGCTTCCCTAAAACAGTGCACCTCCCCTCTTCTTGGCCAGGTCTTGTCAGAAGCCTGACCCCCAGACAAACACCAGCCAGAGGAGGCCATGGAAGCCTCCAAAGGCAGGGACACCTCACGTGTCTGGGCATGTCACAGAACCTCACCTTACAGAGAGGTTCTAAAATTAGTCGGAGGACACCTTCTAAGTGAGAAGAACCAACTGACATGGGAGCACCAAGTCCAAATTGGCAGAAAAAGCCCCAGGATGTGCTGAACCAAGAAGCTCAGTGCAGAGGGACTGGGAGCTGTGAGGGCAGCACTAAGGGACCAATGACCAAAAGGCTGGGATTGGGGAGGAAACCTTAAAGGCAAACTTCACTCTTGGCTCTTTTCAATGTCATTAAATACCACTCTTCCTGCTGTGATTTCACTGAAACATTCTCTCTTTGAAAACATTTCAAGAGAAGACTCCTGATAACCATTTAGGAACTTAGGAGCAAGAGCTCAAACCAATGGCCCCCACGTAAACAAAAAATTGTATATAAAAATCAGGTTTTCTTCTGTATACTGCAATGATTATTGTGAAAATATGTCATTTATAGCAACAAATATAAAAAAAATAAATTAACAAAAGCACAATTATCTTAGATTAAAAGAAACTAGAGTCTAACCAGATTCATAAAATATTTTATAAATGGAAAGACATTCAGTATTTCTGCAGGGAAAAGCAGATGATCACAGGGGTGTCAATTTCTTTGACAATAACTTTACCACGTGTTACTTGGAGTGAAAGCCAGGCTGTGTGCAGATGAGGGGAGGAAACAGGGCGCAGACAATGTGGGTTTGCAGAGGGGTGTAGGTGGGTAGCAGGGTGGAGGGTAGAGTGATCTAGGCAGGGGTGGGGGTCTCCAGTGGTGTCGGCTGGGGTAGTGACTGAGTAGATGTGCCACAGGATGGCACATAATTAAGCACATAATTATGCTTAGAATTATAATTTGAAAAATATTGTGCACTCCCCTATTATATGTTCATTTATTTACTTATGAATTATGATTTGAATTATGCTTAGAATTATGATTTGAAAAATAATCTTTATTTTTCAGAAGACTGCTTTGAACCTAGCGGTGCCGTACCGTGCTAGCAATTTTATTTCATTTGCTTAGCTTTAGGTACTGCAGGGACAATCGACTCTGGATAGCTTAATTTAAGGGATTTTGTTCCACTTGTTTTCTTATGACCATACTAATCTAGACTTGCCTTGAATACTTGATTCAGCCAAAGACAACGACCACCCTCTTCTTTCTTTCTACTTTTTTAATGAGAATTTTTAAAATTGATTTTTTAATATAAATTGACACCAAATAATTGTACGTTAAGTATGGGATACAATGCGATGTTTCGATCCATGCATAAATTGCATAATGATCAAATCAGAGCTGTTACCTCATCTGTCACATTAAACACCATTTCTTTGTGGTGACCCTGTTTGAAATCTTTTAGTTCTCCTGAAATACACACTGCATTGTAAATTTGCTCTGCGCACACTAATAGGACACCAGAAGTCATCCCTCCCAAGTGTGAGTTAGAGTCCAAGTGAGTCCAATTGAGTGAGATTGAGGGGCGTTCGTCCTTCCGCGCCTGGCTTGTTTCTCCTTGCAGAATGCAGGCACGGTTGTCTCCCAGCCTGTGAGCTCGCGGCGCTGCGCTCTGGCTTCTCCTGCGCTCCGCTGCCCCCTCCTGTCCGGTCAGGGGATGTGCAGCTAGTGGGAAGTCCTTTTGCCGCCTCATAAACCTTTCCATTATGTCCTGACTGGTGTGCTGGGAAAGCAGCTTTAAATTTTCTTTGCTTCTGCTCACTTTAGGAAAACAGGCAGAGAGAATTCATTGCACTTTAGTCTTAATTTAAAATAACTCAAAATTGCTAACAAGATCAAGGATTCTTATTGGAATACATGGACACTAACTTAATGTACACTGATGGACCTTGTGTGGAGTTGACTGATCCTGTGACTGTCAGTGTGAATATTTATTTATATAAGGTTACACGCAGTTCTCTAGGGAGAGGGCCCACAGTTTTCCCCAGATTCTGAAAAGGTTTCTCTACTCTAAAGTTTAAGATACATTCCTCTGAAGCAGTGATACTTAAACTTTTTGGGCTGTGCACTCCCCTATTATATATTCATTTATTTACTTATGAATTCTATATACATATGACAAACCGAAGATGAAGAGCCTTGAATGACTTTCTATTGATGATGGATTCCTAATCACATTAGCTCCTAGCTCAAGTCACAGAGGAGAGGGTTGCCATCAGTAGTGGAAATATAGCCATATTCCATGATAGTTTTTTGCTTTTTGCCTAGATCCACTTAGGCTTGTGGTATTAGTACTATATCAACTCTCTGGTGAATATGTTGGAACTTTTTAAGCCATTTTTTCATTTCATGAAGTTATTTTGTTCAAAATTAGTCAGCACCATCAGTAATCCAAAGGACATATTGGCTGGGGTACAGGCCGCTTCTCTATTGTGGCTGGATAATATTTTAAAAATATTATTTGCAGGTTAAATTTCTCTTTCTATCTCCTTATTGGTCTTGAATACTCATACCAACTGCTAAACAGCTGAGTCAGTCTGAGACTCATTACCTCAGGGACAGGATGTTTTGATACTATTATGTGAACATTTATGTTAAAAAAACTTAAGAGAATTAACTCAGTAGCCATTAAAACTAGTAATAAAGTTCATTAAGCAAGCTGGATACCAGCGGGCATGTGTGTGTGTAGGTATGCATGTATACAGTACCTTTCCTCCAAATCAGCAAAACCAGGTAGAAAATGGAATTCATTCAATATGCATTTATTGAACGCTGATTTTCCTGCAGACCCCACTATGCCTTGGGGATATGGCTGTGAACAAAGCAGATGAAAATTTTTGTCTTTAATGGCCTTACTATTCTAGTAAGGTAACACAGATAATTAACACAACCAAAGAGTAAAATATGCCAAATATGACCTGTGTTAGGGGTTCTGGGGGATTCTGAAGCAAGGCAGGTGGAACAGGTTATAGGTGTGGGGCAGCAACTTTAAGAGGTCATAAAAGGCCTCACGGAGAAGTGTTAGTTGGGTAAAAACCTGAAGGAGGTGAAGGAGTGAGCCGTGCACATTTCTGGGGAGAGAGCATGCCAAATAGAGGGGAGAGCAAGCTGTTCTGGAAGCAGCCGGAAGAGTGTGGGGCTGGTCGGAGTGTGTTTATAGGAAGACATGTTCCCGGAAACAGGTCAGAGAGGCAGCCAGGAGCCATGGCACTGGTTCAGGAGCATCCTGGGAAGGTGTAGAAAAACCACCCTCTAAACTGAGATGTTGAGAGACTGAAGAATGACTCAGACAAGTCCATCTTGGCAAGCTAGGTGAGTTTATTAGAGGTCACTTACCTTGGGGCTCACTCCTGAGAGGCACAGGAGTTTTCTGGAGAGTAAGACCTGTACCATCTACCAGTGATGTTGCCTTAAGTGTCTTCCCAGTAAGTCACCCAAGGCTCCTTCATTGTGTCATCCATGTTCACACTGAAACATTAATTAAGCTCAGTATAATCATCACGCGCCTTCATAAACCCATGATTTTACAATTCTTCACTGGACAGGGATTTATTTATTACAGTTGGCTTTAAAGGGCATTACAGGACACTTAAAGCAGTTCTAAAGCGCTTGGGACTGGTTTAAGGTGGTTGCCTCAGAAAAGTGCTGAGTGATGTCTTTGTGCCTTGTAGTTATATGTGGTATTTGCTTGATATATTTTGTAATAATTCTGAGCACCCAGTTGACACAGGTTTTCTCTTTGTGTGGTGGGGAATTTTGTATTTTTCCTTCAGTCTCTCAGGGTGTTAGAGACGGCAGTGAGACAGGAAATCACGCAGGCTTCTAAGAGGAGTGGCCTGGTCTGGCTAAATGTTAACAGGGTGTTATCTGGCTGCAGAGCTGAGACTACACTGAAGGAGGATTTAGGAGATTTTTAATCAGAAAAAGGCATCATTCTTGGGCACCATTAGCCTGCAGAGAGCTGCATCTGTGGATATTCAGGGGAAGCACCGCATGCCCAGCTCTGGGTCTCACTTGTAAAATCTTTGCTTGCTTCTGGAATCTTACTAAATCTTGCCTCTTTTGAGCCTTGTCAGATCCTCAAATCTCCTTCACTTAAGACTCACTCTTAAGCAACTTGCTGGCTTGGAGAATTTTTTGCCCTGGTCCTTTGGAACCAGGTTCCCCTTGAGAAGAGGGCATTTCTTTGCATTTGCCTAACTATGAAGCCAATTTGGGTGATTGGGTGCAGACTCAGCTGTCTCTCCCCTTGAGGTAAGTTTAGGTTTGGAGGATTTAGATGTGATGTTCAAAGACTGGGTCGTGTGGCGGTATGCCCTGTTAGAGGGCGCCAGAGATCTTTGCATACAGTTTTCATACCCCAATGTCTTTACCCTAAAACCCAACTTTTTCCCGAGCAGCTAAGATATTGACACAGGGCTAAGATGCCACTGAACAAAGTACAGAGCTGCCCTAATGCGACTGGGTAGTTGTCTTGACCAAATGAAATATAGCAGAATTCTTGGAAAATTAAACTTAATTCAAATAATTATATAATATGATAGGCTTATTACTGTTTAGTGGCTGTCACATGTTTTACACCCATTTAATACTTAGAAATGGTTTTTATATCAGGACCAGTGTCACTCACATAACCACCTAGGCTATGCACTTTTATAAAATTTTAGTTACCGTTACTCTCTGTGATGCATTAATATTAGCCTATCTTATCTCCTATTCTATTTCATGACATTAAATAATGATGGTAGGGGCCCTCTGGATTAGACCATGAGTATTAGAGAGTATGAGATTGATTATAGGGATTATTACTTACAACTGTGGCTCTGGAGAAGTAAAGGTCTGCAAGAGGACAATTGGAAGGTCAGAGAAAAGTCACTCATTAGGACTGCAGAGTGGGGAAGTGAACAGGTCTCTGTAAGGCTGTCATGTGTGCAGCTGGTGGAGGCCCCAAGCATTGTTGACGGGAAATCTCTTACTGATTAATTGTCATTCTCTGGCAGGGAATGTATCTTTTATTTCTGGTAGGCTTTTCAATCCCTAATGTTCTGCAGTTTTGCCACACCATGTCCAGGGGTGGCTTTATCTTAATTTTTTTCTAAGTACATGGAATTGACTTAATTTAAAAAAAAATTTTTTTTTTTTTGGCTCTGCACCTGTAGCTCAGCAGCTAGGATGCCAGCTGCATATACCAGAGCTGGAGGGTTTGAATCCAGCCAAACAACAATGACAACTATAACCACAAAATAGCCGGGTGTTGTGGCAGGGGCCTATAGTCCCAGCTACTTGAGAGGCTGAGGCAAGAGAATCGCTTAAGCCCGAGAGTTCAAGATTGCTGTGAGCTGTGATGCCATAGCACTCTACCCAGGGCAACGTAGTGAGACTCAGTCTCAAAAAAATTTTTTTTCTTAGAAATAATTATAGACATGCAGTTTTAAAGAATAATACACAGAAGTTGCACATACATACCCCTTACCCAGTTCCCCCAGTGGTAGCATCTTGTATAGCTGTAGTATGATTTCACACCCAGGGAAGTAGCATTGATACTGCCTTATTCAGATTTTGCTAGTTCTACGTGCATCCCTTTGTGTCTGAGTATATTTAGTTCTGTGCAGTTTTGTCACCTGCCACCTGTGACCCTGCTGCAGTCAGGACACAGAAGAGTTCTGTCTTGAGACTCCCTTTAGCTACCTTGTTACAGCACCACTTTCTAATGACTGACTACCACCAATCTCTTCTACATTTTTTAAGACAATGTTTTACTGATCCATATTAGATGCACGTCACTGCAGGGTACCTGTGACAATTTAATAATTTCATATTACCTATAAAGATCGAATCAGTATACGAGGGGTCTTAAATCACCTTAAATATGTGTTCATGTCTACCATAACATATGTTAGAAATATTTGAATGATTGCCTTCTGGCTATTTTGAAATGTATAACAGATTACTGTCAACTGTAGTCACACTGCTGATCTATTGAACACGGTCTTATTTTTTGTTTTCCATCTTCATTAATTTGTTATTTCAAAAACATAGAAGAATCATATGGAATGTAACCTTTGCAAAACAATTAACATAAATCTATTCACAAATAAAAATAAATATTTAATTCAGCGTCAGTGAGAATGTTAGTTTGAAGTAACCTAATCTGCAATTTGGGGGTGTGTGGGTGGGTGGGGTGAGGGTGGGGGGTGAGGAGTGTGTCTTCAGAAATGGATTTCATTTTCTGTGAGCTAGTGTTAGAAGTGTGGCTTTGGGGCAGCACCTGTGGCTCAAAAAAGTAGGGCTCTGGCCCCATATGCCAGATGTAGTGGTGTAGTGGGTTCAAACCCAGCCCTGGCCAAAAACTGCAAAAAAAAAAAAAAAAGAAGTGTGGCTTTTATGGTTTTCCTCCCAATTTGCTTTGTCTCAGTTGCTAAAAGAAATAAATTTAAATCTATTCTAAAGTATGTTTTATGTCAGGATTGATTTCAAGAACAGGAGCCTTTTCCTTGTTTGAACAGTTTCTGGAGGGAAGCATCCTTAGAGAAATGGAGTTTGAAATATTCAAATAATCTTCATTGTTTCTTGCAGGCTCCAGCTCATCGTCCATTAACATGCTGGGCTCTCAGCTCACCTTCCAAATCTCTGATGTTATCACAGAGGATTTTCTGTTGCTTGTGCAAGCTGTTGATTCTTGATTTAAAAATTCCTCTGCTCGCTGAAAAGCTAGAATATGTTCCTTTTTCTGTTTGGTCTTTTCAACTTGAAAACCTTCTATACCTTTTATTATGTTGCCAATTTAGCTTTGCTCATTATCCTTTAAAGCAATCAGCTGTATTTGCAAAGCTGGAGCTTTTAGAAAAAAACTTCTAAGGCTGTCCCTCTGGTTTACTTCAGATTTCTGCTTGCCTGATGTTTTTTTTCCTATGTATTTTATGTGATATGGGGATGAAGCTGTTGCTGGAAGCAGTTGGCTAATATGCTGGGATTGACTGCCTTGGTGATTTTGTGTGGTTGACCAGGAAGTCAGCACTTTCTAAGGCTATCATGGAGCAATCGGTCATTTCCTCCATTTCCCTTCCTTCCTCTCTACCAGGACGTCCACAGGCTGCCCTGAGGGAAATTTGTCCCTTTCAGGCAGTGCATTATTTATGAGAAAGGGACTAGCCTTGTGGCCAGCAGTGGCAGCTTGAGGCTGGCCAAACCACACCCTTACTGTAACCTCTGCAGACTCTGCTCCTGGAATGTCTATTAGACAGATGCTGGGGCTCTTGCCTGTCTCCACGCTTCCTCCCTGCTCTTCCGAGTATTGTTTTCTCCTTGTCTCTGTCTGATGCATTCTGGGTGAATTCTTTGGTACCATATTCTGATTAGATAATTTTCTCCCGTTGTGTCCAGTGTAGAGTTTATCCTATCTACTGAGTATTTATTTCACTAATAAGTTATTTTTTATTTTTCAGATTGTTACTTCATCATATTTATCTATTTTATTTTATGTCATATATATATACATATATATATTTTTTTGAGATAGAGTTTCACTTTGTTGCCCTAGGCTAGAGTACTGTGATGTCACAGCCCACAGAAACCTCAAACTTTTGGGCTCAAGCCCTCCTTTTGTCTCTGCCTCCAGAGTAGTTGGGACTAGAGGTGACTGCCATGATGCCCAGCTAGTTTTTCTATTTTTAGTAGAGATGGGGTGTCTCTCTTGCTCATACTGGTCTCTAACTCTTGAACTCAAGCAATTCACCCACCTTGGCCACCTCGTCCAGCCCAATTTGTTTTATTAATGGAAGTCTTGCCTTTATTATTTTAGGCATCATAATCATTTTTAAACATGATGTTCAATATCATTAATTTCATCTGGAGTGGGCCCACAGTCCAATTTTAAAATTGTACTGTTTTTCTTACTGTTAGACTTTTTTTATTCCCTTTTTTTTGGAGACAGAGTCTCACTTTACAGTCCTCCGTAGAGTGCCATGGCATCACACAGCTCACAGCAACCTCCAACTCCTGGGCTTAGGCCTCTTGCCTCAGCCTCCCAGGTTGCTGGGACTACAGGCACTGCCACAATGCCCAGCTATTTTTTGTTGCAGTTTGACTGGGGCTGGGTTTGACCTACCACCCTCGGTATATGGGGTCAGTGCCCTACCAGCTGAGCCACAGGCGCCGCCTCCATTATTCCTTTTTTTTTGTTTGGGATTCATTGAAGGTACAAAGAATTAGGTTATGCTGATTGCATTTGTTAGATAAAGTCCCTCTTATCATTGTGTCCCACCGCTAAGAGGTGTGCCGTGCACTGAAAATCCCCATTCCTCTCTCTTCTCCCCTCTCCCACTTGCTCATTCCCCTATTCCCACCTTGAAATTGGCTCATCTGCTTCCTTCATATTAGAAGAGGGTACATTGGATTCTTCTCCATTCTTTTGATACTTTACTAAGAAGGATGTGTTCCACCTATAACCAGGTTAATACAAAAGATGTAAAGTCTCTATTTTTTTTTAGTGGCTGAATAGTATTCCATGGTATACAAATACTACAGCTTGTTAATACATCCTGAGTTGGTGGACATTTAGGCTATTTCCACATTTTGGTGATTGTAAATTGAGCTGTGAGAAACAGTCTAGTGCAAATGTCTTTATGATAAAAAGATTTCTTTTCTTCTGGATAGATGCCTAGTAATGGGATTGCAGGATCAAATGGGAAGTCTAATTTGAGTTCTTTGAGGATTCCCCATACTTCCTTCTAAAAAGGTTGTATTAGTTTGCAGTCCCACCAGCAGTGTAAAAGTGTTCCCTTTTTCCCACATCCACGCCAGCATCTGTAGCTGTGAGACTTTGTGACATGGGCCATTCTCTCTGGGGTTAGGTGATTTCTCAGGGTAGTCTTGATTTGCATTTCTCTGATGATTAGGGATGATGAGCATTTTTTCATGTTTGTTACCCATTCTTCTGTCTTCTTAGAGAAGGTCGTAGTCACCTCTCTTGCCCAGGGATACAAGAAGATCCAAAAATCATTAGACTTCTTTAAGCATTTTAGAACATTTGGAAGATGGCTCCTTTAAGTTGGAGATTTTCTTGTTTTTGTGTTGTTTTGTTCTGTATTTGTGTTTCCCTAAGTCTCTTTTCTTACCTAGTAATTTTCTAGTTTTGCTGCTGCACACATCCAGCCCCTGGAACCTACAGTCCTTAAGTAAATTATAATAGATTTCTAGGACTCCTGTTCTACTGTAATATTGGGAGTATTAATTAAAATATCTAGAGGTGATTTGGCTTAGTTTCTCACAATCTTGAAATCACATCCCAGTCTCTACTCATGAATTCCCCTAGGTGCCCTCTTGCTAAGAGAACCAGGCTATATTCACCTGCCTCTTATGACCCCAGAGGCTGGCTTCTATTCCTTTTGAGATCTTGCATTTATCTTCTGATTTGGTCCACAGAATTATTTTCCTATTATTGAGCCCAGCTGTATTAACCATATCACTGAGTTTGGGATGGAGGGTATGGTTTTAACAAGGATACCTACCTAATCTCTCCAGATAATATGAAAAATTGGTATGATTCTAATAGTATTTACTTTGTAGGACTGTACTGAGAATAGAGTCAGTTAGTACATATAAAATGCCAGGCACATAGCTATTTTGCTGTAATATAAATAATACCCAGGCAAAGTACATGCTTGATAAATATTTGTAGAGTAGAACGAATTAACATTAGCAAATAAATGCAAGAGGCTTGTCTGGTTGCATCTGGTAATGACTATATCAGTTAGGATAAGCCACTAACAACTTCTGGATCTTAGCAGTTTAAACAACGACATCTATTTCCTACTCCCAACATCTGCCTGTCACAGAGCCCTCAGTGGGGCTCTGCCTTGCTGTGTGTCATCCACCTATGGTCCCCAGGTTGTTGGAGCAGCTACTCTATGAAACATTTAGATACCATAGTAGAAGGAGAAGAGAACACAGGCCTTACATATTTCCTCTTCAAAGCAGCAAATGCCACTCCTGTTCATATTCTGACCAAAATACATATGAGCAATATGACCCTTCATTCAATGGGTCTGAAGGTATAATGCTACCTTATATCCGCAAAGAGAGAACCAGATATTTGTACATATCTGAATTATTTCTACAACGATCACCAAGCATGAACATGTACTGAATGCTCACTTGGAGGAAGGCACTGCACTGCTTAGCTAATTTGGGGAGGGGAAAGTGTGTATCTCATAGCCTTGGACCTCCTGCTGTGCTATCTCACTTTCAGCTGAAGAAAGAGAACTGTTGGTGTATTAGGTTAAATGTTTCTATTGTAAAATCTAATTTTCTTTTCAAAGATACCTCCTAGATATATGCCGTCATATGCTTGCTTTAAAGCTGCAGGTACTTGTGAAGTTTCCTCATTTTTATAACTAAAGGTTTTCATGTCTACTAAATTAAACTTCATAAAATCAAGTGAGGGCTCAGTGAATAAGCTGATAGTTTGTCCACTGGAATTGCTGGAGGCTTTTTACATTCTAATGTACTAACTTTATTTCTTTACTTGTTTTGCAATTTGGCTGGACTTAGACATAGATTTGGTTTAAATGGAAGGTGCCCAGATAGGATCTGACTTATCTTTATATTCCTCAGGTAATTAATTACTAGTAGTTAAGGAAATAGTTTGTTTAGAAAATGCAAGCCCAACAAGAACCATGACGTAAGGGTTTAATGTATGTAATAAAACAGAGCTAGCTGGGAGTTAGGGGCTGTTCCAGGTCCTCATGCTTGCTTGGAGCTGGACAGACCCCTGACCCAGCTCTTTAAAAAACTGTCTCAGCTTTTCATTTTTCTCTCATCCCCGCCAGCCACTGGGAAGGAACTCATAGTATAATTTGGGGCTGGTCCCCAACACTAGTCTCAGTTGATTTTCTTAAAAGCTCAAAATGGGATGATGATCACCCAGTGGCATACCTAGGGTGGGAGAGTAGGAATGTTAAGCCTAGATTTAGTCAGTAAAGGGCAGGGGCGGGGAGGGAGGGTACACTGTCTAGAGAATTAAAAAACAAACCAAATATGTCTGCTTCTAGTATCGCTATTGTGGTACCCCCATGACCTGAAAAGATAGAGTTAGACTAAGATGACCAGATGTCCTGCTTTTGGCGGGCCAGTCCTGATTTTTAACAATTTATCCCGCTTCATTTTTAAAAAGTCCCGATTTTTGGAAAGAATGCATGAAGGGGCAAGAGAACAGTAAGGGAACATACGGTTTTCAGCTGCCATGTGGCTATTTCGCCAGGATATGAATTTAATATTATTTGTGTTAATTTTATAATGTTAAACTGTAATAATAACATAAAATTGTTAAGAAGTGATAATCGAGAACTGTTTTTCAAAGTTTGCATTGTTGTCAGGCCCCGCCCCTGTCCTGCACACCACCACCCCACCCCCTTCAATGGTGTCCCGCTTTACCAATGTTAAAATCTGGTCACCTTAATCAAGGAATAATGCACTTTTTGGTTAAAGAGTTCTATTTGTATAAATTAATTTAAGAACTTTCATAATATTTCTTAATAGCTCTCATATTTATGAATTGAGTGCAAGAAGAAGAAACTCAACAAAGAAAAAATACAGCCATAAATAATTGTTCAAAAATTCACAGACACAAACTCCCAAAATAAGAAATGCACAGAAAAATATTTCAGATATCTGGATTTTTTCATTAAGAAAACATTAACCAAGAAAACTTTGACAAAGGTGCGAGGATAATTTCAAATTCTTTCTACCTGGCATTAGATCCAGTCCTTAGGTTAGCCAGAGAAGCTGTGACAAAAGGATGAATCGTTACCAATGCAATGCCATTGCAGTGAGTTGAAAATAATGATTTATTTTCCAGTGATTCATCTTAATACCATTTCCTTCAGGGAACCTGTCAGAACTAACTGGAATACTCATAATCAACACTAGAACTCATTTATTTGCACCACAGAAAGACCTACTGAGACAATGTAGATTCCTCCGAGAAATGACAGTTCCCAATTCTACATCTATGAAATTAAAGGTGTGAATATGGAAATATTTTTGAATAGATTTATTTAAGGCTATGTATGTTTTAAACTAATGAACTATTGCCACTTACTGATTTATGAAAAAAAAATTCTCGCTTTCTATACACACACATATGTACACACATATATGCGAGCACACACACATATACCATAATGTAAAGCTGTGTCATTATATCATCCTATCTATCCTAGGGGATTCACTTATTAGTTTAACAAGTATTTATAAACTAATTAATCTACCTCAAGTCTTATACTAAAATATGAGACTACATTAGTGATAAAAATTATAATTACCTCTGTTCCCATGGAGTTTATATTTTAGCAAAGGATAGATAAATTTAAAAAATAAGATATGCACATATTTTTTGCTGTGTGTTATTACAGAAAAGTAAAGGCAAAGATAATCTGACTTAAATTAAAAATTCCAAAACTTGTTCACCAAGGAAATAATATTGGAATCTGAGCTCTGAAGAAGATTGTCTCACAATCTTATAAGGTGAATTAGTAACTTCAGCTTGATACCAGGTGGTTATCATGTATATGACCAGGTGTTAATTACTGCCTGTGAAACTAGTTAGTGTTGACTGAGCAAGGGCCTATCAATATTTTGGATATAAAATGAAGAAATAAGCTGGAAAAATGTGTGGATATCTGGAAGTAATGAGACATGATAATCAACACTTTTGACAACAAAAATCATAAAATGTTTTTGAAAAGCTAAGTAATAAAGTATATTGACACGAAAACTTTAACAAGGATAAAATTAGTGTTTTCCATAAATGTTCAAAACTGGCAAGTTTGAAGGGAAAAGATAAGAGTTTAGAAACCCTATGGGGTTGGGAAGAAGAGAGAAGTTTAATCAATATCTGTAGTGTCATATGAACAAATAAAAAAGGAAAAACTAAGATAAGGAGAAATAATAAAAAGTAAGAGAAAACAGTGTATCGAAACACTATATAGAGTAGAATTAATGATGTAGGTGATAGTCCTGTAGTAGTTTTATCCGTCATATGATTTTTGGAATATTAGATTTATTTTATAAAGCTTCATATATATATGGTTATAAAAGCAACATGGACAAAAATCCAGCTTATTGGGAAGTTAAACAAAAATCTTTGTTAAATGAAGTACAGATAAAATAAATGATCATTTTTAACTTATTCACCAATAGGATTAAAGACAAGAAAAACAAAACAATTTCCTACCAGGTGGAGGAACAATTGAAACTGGTCTTTATAGTATTGGAAGGCTTTAATAGGACAGACCTGGATTTAATAATAAGCATTTCTAGAAGCAGAATCTTCTGAAGACAAAAGTATATTGTCTTAGCACATGGAGAGTTCTACTATTGGGGTTTAACTATTAATCATATAGTTTTATAAGCCACTGTATTTTCTTACCAGTATAATGAGAACACTCTCATGTATTGTTATGTGTACTTTTCTACCCCACTATTTTTAATATCAGATTGTTTAGTCATATAGTGTACCTTAATTTTCTTATCTTGTTTCCTTGTGAAGCTGCAAAGTTTCTGTTAGGCTGTTTTTATTTTTCATCAATATAAACAATGTGCCATTTATTATTCTTGTGATGGCTGTTGGTACATTTTAAGCTAAAGTGCATATGCACATAAAAAGATTTGATAGGTGTTTGCAGGTTGTGTCCCAAGAATATCATGCCACTCTATGTTCCCAAAAACAGTGATTAAGAACACCTTCTTTCTTATGTTTATGGGGTGTTAAAGAACTATGATGTCAGTAGGCACAACATAAATCAAGGGTACACTTACGTGTGTGCAAGCTGAGTCAGGTATATAGCACAAATACCATGCTGGAAATGTAAGAACAGCAGAGCTAATGCTAAACCCATATTTATAGAAGAAAGTTTAAATATAATTGGAAATTAAACTTGGTAGTTAAAGACTAATTCTGTATTGTTAAGAAGTTTTTAGGACCAGGCTTGGTGGCTCATGTCAGTAATTCTAGCACTCTTGGAGGCTGAAGTGGGTGGATTGCTTGAGCTCAGAAGTTTGAGACAAGGGTAAGCAAGAGTGAGACTTCATCTCTACTAGAAAAAGAAAACTAGGCAGGCATTGTGCAGGTGTCTGTACTCCTAGCTACCTGGGAGGCTGAGGCAAGAAGATCACTTGAGCTTAAGTGTTTGAGGTTACTGTGAGCTATGATGCCACAGCACTCTACCCAGGATGAGAGATTGAGAATCTGTCTCAAAAATAAAAAAAGAATTTTTAAACTAAATCCAGAATTTAGTTAAAAAGTAGTTTCATATTTACATAGCATATTAGTGATTACTAGTATCTGAACTATTAAGTACATTTATAATTAAAAATTATTTTTATGATCTAAAAGCATAAGGACTTCAAAAATTGAGACTAAAGACTTAGCTATTTACACAAATTCAAGGGAAATTTTGTTTGGTTTTGTTTAAATCTCACCTCCAAAAAGTTTGATTATAATAGATAAAAAAATAATGTGTTTCAGACAAAAGCTTGATAACTACAATCTATAGAGAACTCAAATTAATACACGTGAAAAAAGCCGGCAATTATACATATTAATGGAGAACAGAGATGAATAGAAATTCTCTAAAGAAGATAGATGAATAACTAGCAAACATATGAAAAAATGCTCATCATCCCTAATTACTAGAGACATGCAAATTAAAGCCACCCTGAGATATCATCTAACCCCAGCAAGAATGGCCCACATTACAAAATTTCAAAATTGCAGATACTGGCACAAATGAAAGGAACACTTTTACACTGCTGGTGGGACTGCAAACTAATACAACCTTTTGGGAAGGAAGTATAGAGAAACCTCAAAGAACTCAAGCTAGACCTCCCATTTGATCCAGCAATCCCATTAGTGGGTATCTACCCAGAAGAAAAAAGATCCTTTTATCATAAGGACACTGCACTAGACTGTTTATCACAACTCAATTTACAATCACCAAAATGTGGAAACAGCCTAAATGCCCCAACCCAGGAATGGACTAACAAGCTGTGGTATATGTATAACACAGAATACTATTTGGCTATTAAAAAAAATGGAGACTTTACAGCCTTTGTATTAACCTGGATGGAAGTGGAACACATCATTCTTAGTAAAGCTTCACAAGAATGGAGAAGCATGAATCCTATGTATTCGATTTTGATATGAGGACAATTAATGACACAGTGGGGGTGGGGAAATGGGAGCTATAGAGAAAGAGGGAAGGAGGGAGGGGCTGGGGGAAAGGAAGAGCAGAGAGAGGGAAGGAGAGGGGTGAGGTCTCAGTGTGTGCCACACCTTTTGGGGGCAAGACACAATTGTAAGAGGAACTTTACCTAACAAATACGATCAGTGTAGCCTGGTTTTTTGTACACTCAATAAATCACCAACAACTAAAAAAAAAAAAAAGAACAGAAATTGCCAGTGAACTGGGTCATAAACTGCAGAAAAAAAAAATAATGTGTTTATGAACTACTTAATCTTGCTATTATGCAATACAGATAGTGCAGTGTCTCATAACATTTTAAGAACATGAAATGAAAGGAAGATAATACATATGTATCTTATGCACAGTGTCATGCACATGAAAATGGCTGACATCTATTACATGTTTCGTTAGTCTTAGCTTGTATTAGCTCATTGATCATAAGTATTATAATCATTCAAATTTTATAGATGGGAAAGCCAAAGTGCAAGGAGATAAAGAAACCTGTCAGATCACACAGCAAAGAAGGGGTGTTGTCCCATGAACTTGTCAGTCTAATGTTAGAGATTTTACTCCTAATCCCTGTTATCTATTGTCTCTGGGTAGCAATCATTTGACACACATTTTTCTTTAACTATTATAAGTGTCAGTTTCTACATATTGAAATTTGTTTTCATAATAATTACAAGTATATAACAAAGCTTTTAATGATAGGTATTATTTTGATGATTTATCAGAACAAATTTTAGTAAATTGCATACATATTTTAATTTGAATTAATTTTCTTTTTAAAAATGATTGCAATAGATTTTGAAAGTCATTATATCTATTGAGAAAAAAATTTCCTTATAAATTTTACAATTAAAGAATTAACCCTAATTATCCAGTTGCAATACACTCAGCAACAGGACAGTTATCTTCAGGATTGGTAACTGCAATAGCATCCCGAAGCCTGGTTCTTAACATGTAAAAGGTCTCTAAAGAGTTAAATTTTAATTCAAAGACTTTGCTGCATAATTTTGTCTTTTTTCCATAGCAAACATCATATATATTTTAGGTCAGTGCTATCAGCCAAGGTTTTGATGAGTCTTCAGAGTAGTGTGAGCAAAACTCAGCAGTGAGCTAGCCAGCTCCATACTTTGAGGAACTGAGGATTTGGGCATAGGCAGGTTTAGATAAAACACTTTGTGCAATTCATACCCAACTTAAGCTTTCCTGCTTAGTAAAACTGGTAAAAATAAATAAATAAATAAATAAAAAATAACTCACCCTACTAGGATTTTGATTTTAATCAGGTACACAAGTTCACAGACATTTTTACATGTGTGAAAGTCAGATGTTTAAGATGACAGCAATACTAGAATTCCAGATAAACCAACATCCTTTTCACTTATCAGGTTTATCACTCTTTTTCCCCTTGGCTGAAGGGGCAGTGAACTGCCCACAGCTCACTGGTTCTTTGAAATGATGGAAAGAAATGAGCTTAACCAGCAGCTGCTGATTGAAGCCAAGTACTAAATGGAATGGGGTGAACAAGAGTTTCAGACAAAGATTGCTAACTGCTGCTAAAAGCATCTTAACCAGCTAGGACCCACACAGTCATAGGGTTTTTACAAAGCTTGGATTCTCCGTGCCATGATAGGTACAACTTCTGTAGTCAAAGTACTTCCCATCACTTCCCAGGCTTGACTACCTTACAGGTCTACCTCAGAAGGCTATCATCACATTCACTCAGAACGAGCAGAGTGACAGTCTCTTTGTGGGATATTCACTTTATTTTTAAATGCTTAAATTGTTTATGCACGTAAACTTGGAGTAAACACATATGAATTTTATGTTTTCTTTGTAATAAATTGTCCAAAGTAAAACAAAAAGAAACAAACAAAAAGGATATTTTTAACCCTACTAGTCTCAGTCCATGAACTATTTTAGGTGCCTCTAAATATTTTAACACCTTATGCTAAAAATGTCATAATAGTAAAAATGCTGTCAATAGGGAAGATCAAAGCTCTTTTGGCAATTGGATATATTGTAACATGCCCACAATTTTCTTTGCATAATCAATGTTATTTCTGACTGATAATTTAAATATTTGAGAATAATTTGAAGTATATTTAAAACTATACAGTGGATAAAATTAATTAAAACATAGATATCTGTATGAAGGCAGAGGAAAATATTTATGTGATATGTTGTCTGAGATGGGTTAACTACATAATGAAGAGCACTTATTTTAATTTGAAGATTTCTAAAAACTTAAGCAAAGATAAAATATATAGAATATAGAATGATATATATTTTATATGCTCTAATTTTAGAAAAATTATGCCAATTCCTCCTTTTTTGCAAATACAAGCATTCACTGAGTCTCAAAATCTGCTATCAGATTATTTTTGAAATAAAAGTAGTTCTTTAATAAGAGAGACTCTACCTAACAAATGCAAACATAGTAACCTGTTTCTCTGTACCCTCGAATTAACCCAAAATAAAAAAATTAAAATGTTGTACTTTAGAATAACTTCACGATTGCAGAAAAAAAATGTATTATTTATTTGTATAGCATACAGAGAGTTCCCATATAGTTCACGACTATATTTCTAATTATTAACATCTTACATTAGTATGGTACATTTAGCACAACAAGTGATCCAATATTAATTGATATATGCTTGCAGTAGTCAAGGTTCTCCAAGAAACAGAACCAGAGGGGTGTGTGTGTGTGTGTGTGTGTGTGTGTGTATGGGAGGTGTTTATTATAAGGAATGGGCTCATGTGGCTATAGAGGCTAAGGAGTCTGAGAATTCCCAAGGTCTGCAGTTGGCAAGAGAGAGGCCCAGGAGAGCTGAGGATATATACTTCCAGTCCAAGGAGGAGGGCCTAAGAACTAGGAGAGACAACAATAGAAGTTTCAGTCCAAAGGCCTATAGGTTTGAGACCTAAGTCTGGAGAACACTTAAAGAACTAAAAATAGACCTGCCATTATATTCCTTTAATATAATTCCTTTATTAGGTAGATATCCAGAGGACCAAAAATCACACTACAATAAAGATATTTGTACCATAATGTTCATTGCAGCCCAATTCATAATTGCTAGGTCATGGAAGAAGTCCAAGAGCCCATGGATCCACGAATGGATCAATAAATTGTGGTATATGTACACCATGGAATACTATGCAGTCATTAAGAAAGATGCAGACTTTACCTCCTCCATGTTAATATGGATGGAGCTGGAAAATATTCTTCTTAGCAAAGTATCCCAAGAATGGAATAAAAAGTATCCAACGTACTCAGACCTACTATGAAACTGATTTATAGCTTTCATAGGAAAGTTATACCCCAATTTTAGCCCAGGAATATGAGGAAAGGGGAGGGTGAGGGTGGGAGAGGGAACGTGATTGGTGGGATCAAGCCTATGGATCATCCTATAAGGGTACATGTGAATCTCTCTAAATGTAGAATATAAATGTCTTAACATAATAACTAAGAAAAAGACATGAAGGCTATGTTAACCAGTTGGATGAAAGTATTTCAACTTGTATACAGAAACAGTACCCTATACCCCATGATAGTATTAATGTGCACTGCTATGATTTAATAAAAAGAAAAAAAAGAAGTTTTGATGTTTCAGTTTGTAGGAGGGAAGAAAAATAACAATGTCCTAGCTCCAGGGAGTAAGTACAAAAATCTCAGTTTTGTTCTACTCATATCTTCAGTTGATTGAATGAAGCCCACAGTCACTGGAGAAGGAAATCTGCTTTACTTAGAATACAGATTCAAATGTTAATCTTATTCAGAAAGGCTGAAAACTTAAGCAAAGAAAGAAAAGAAAGACTGAATAAGATTATCACCCAGAGTACTGTTTGGCCAAATGTCTGGGCTTAGTCAAGTTGACATATAAATGTAATGATAACACTTATTAACCAAAGTCCATCTATTTTTCAGATTTCCTGAGTTCTCACCTCATATTCTTTATCTGACAGAAATCTCATCTAAGAACACCACATTATATTTTGTTGTCATGTCTCCTCTTGACTTAGCAAGTTCCATAGACTTATCCATGTTTTCATTGACCTTGACAGATTCAGGAATATTGATTTTTGTAAATAGTCTTTTGATTAGTATTTGTCTAATGTTTTTCTTAGAATTATACTGGATTGAAGGGACAGAAAGCCACAGGGTGTACTTATCACCTCTTATCAAGTGTATGTATTATCAACCTAACTTGTAAAGGTTAATGTAAACCCTGATCCCCTGGCTATGGTAATGTTTGTCATATTTCCTCAATGCAAACTTATTTTCCCTCTATTTTTTTATATTTACTATTTTGAAGGAAGTCAATATGGGCTGTGCACTTTTAAATAGTATCTAGATGAATTATTTGGAATTTGGGGATAAAGTAGATTTTATTTATTTATTTGAGCATTTATTTATGACAATATTGACCCATAGATGTTTATTTTATGTACTAATGTATGATAAAATACAATTTTATTTAGTTTGATATCAAATCTTCCTCTTTTTGGTCACCAGAGACTTTTCTAATTGGCTTCTGTCTCTGTTTGACATTTGTATTTCTCACTACTGTGATGGTGGTATTTTTGGAACCACTTTTTTTCCTTTTCTCTCACTAAGGTGTTCTAGACCCACCAAAAATCCTGAGGGGAGATAGAGAAAAGAGAAAAAGAAGCATATAAAGAAGCTCCAATTAATCTGGAAGCAGATATCTTAGTGGAAATCTTATAGGCCAGGAGAGAGAAGTATGAAGTATTCAAAGTTACAAAGAAAAAAAAAAACTTTAATTCTAGAATATTATATCATGTAAAAATATCCTTCAAACATGAAGGAGAAATAAAGACTGCACTAGGGGAAAAAAAAACAAACTGAAGGATTTCATTAACACCAGACATTTCTTCCACAAAATGCTAAATAGAGTTCTTCATTCTGAAAAAAATAATGTTAATAGACAATAAGAAATCATCTGAAGGTATAAAATGCACTGATTAACTACAAAAATATTGAACACTATTATTGTAATTGCAGTGTATAAAAAACTTAGATCTCATGGCTTGACACCTGTTGCTTAAGTGGCTAAGGCACCAGGCACATACACCTAAGATAGTGGATTCAAATCCAGCCCAAGCTCACCAAAACAACAATGATGGCTGCAACCAAACAATAGCCAGGCGTTGTGGTGGGTGCCTGTGGTCCCAGCTACTTGGGAGGCTGAGGCAGGAAACTCACTTAAGCCAGGAGTTGAAGGTTGCTGTGAGCTGTGATGCTACGGCACTCTACCCAGAGGGATAGCTTGAGACTCTGTCTCAAAACAAACAAACAAACAAACAAACAAACAAAAAAACTTAGATCTTGAGTAGAAAGACTAAAAAAAAATCAAAAATAATAACTATAATAACTTTTAAAGAGATAGATGGTATAAAAAGATATCATTAGGTATCATTAGATATGATTAGGGCACTGACCTCAAACATTGGGAGCTGGAGGGTTCAAACCTAGCCAGGGCCTGCTAAATAACAATAACAACTATAACAAAAAAGCCAGACATTGTGGCAGTCACCTGTAGTTCTAGCAACTTGGGAGGCTGAGGCAAAATAATTGTTTAAGTCCAAGAGTTGGAGGTTGCTGTGAGCTGTGATGCCACAGCACTCCACTGAGGGCCACATAGTGAGACTCTGTCTCAAAAAAAAAAAAAAGATATAAATCAAAACAACAACAAAATTCAAAATACAGGTAGATAGAGTTCCATTTAGCTTTCTCTTGCTTGCTTGTGAGTTTTTTGGTAAGTGGAGTTAAGTTGTTATCTGTTTAAAATAATTGGTTGTAAAGCATTTTTGCAAGCCTCCTGGTTACCCCAAATTAGAAAACCTACAACTATACAAAAGTGAAAAAGAAGAAATTAAATCATACTACTAAACAAAATGATTTACACAGAGAAAGAAAGGATGGAAAGAACAAAGAGGACCAAAAAATACCAGAAATAAAACAACAATATGACATCACTAAGTATTTATCTAAAAATAATAACATTGAATGTAAATGGACTAAACTCTCCAATCAACACATAGAATGATTGAATAAAAAAAAAAATCCACCCACATGTGTCCACAAGAAACCCCTTTCACCTATGAAATCATACATGAACTAGAAGTAAAGGAATAGAAAAAGATATTCCATGCAAATGGAAACAAAAAAACAGCAGGAGTAGCTATACTTTTATTAGATAAAATAGATTTCGAGGCAAAAAAGGTAAAGTGGGGCAAAGAATGGCATTATATAATGGAAATGGATCAATACAACAAGATAATTTAACTATTCCGAATGTATCTTTGCTAAAGCCTAGAGAATTCAGAGTCATAGACCAAATATTTTCAGAGGTACTGAAGAAGATTGACCCTGATAATAGTTGAAGAACTCAATACACATCTCTTTCAGCATTGGACAAATCCTCCAAGACAAAAATTGAACAAAGAAACATTAGACTTATTTTATACCACATACCAGATAGATCCAATGTATACTTGCATAAAAAGTTTCATTTTATATAGACAGAATACACATTTTTCTCCTCAGCCAAAGAACCTTTCTTAAGGATAGACCATATGTTAGTCTACAAAGCAAATCTTACAACATTAACTAATTTAGAATCACAGAAAGTATTTTATCTTAGCACAATGGAATAAAAGTAGGAATCAATAATAAGAAAAACATTGGAAACTATACAAAGACATGGAAACTAAACTATATACTCAAGAATCACTGATGGGAAAAAAGAAAATTGATAAATAAATTTAAATATTTCATGAAGAAAACTGAAAATGTAAATACAACATATCAAAATCTATGAAATAATAGAAAAAGCAATAATAGGAAAATTTACAGCAATAAGTGCCTTCATCTAAAAAGTAGAAAAATTAAAAAGGAACCAAAATATGCACCTTAAAGAACTAGAAAAAAGAGAACAAATCAAACCCAAAATTAGCAGAGGAAATAAAATAGTATTGATCAAAGCAGAAATAAATGAAATGAAAGAAAAAAAATCAATGACACAAAAATTGAGTTTTTTTAAAAAGATAAACACAATTGACAAAACTTTAGCAAGAAAAAGAAAAAGAAAAAAGAAAAAAGAGAGAGAAGACACAACTAATTAAAACCAGAGTGAAAAAGAAACATTATGAAATGCAGAAATTGAAACAATCCTGAGAGATTGTTGTCAACAACTATATGCCAATAAATTGGGAAACCTAGAAGATGTGGATGAATCACTAGATACATGAAACCTGCCAATATTGAGGCAGGAAGCCATCCAAAATATGAATAGACCAGTAACAAATAACAATATAGAAGTAATTATAAAATCAAGGTTCTCCTTTAAAAGGAAAGCCCAGGACCCAATGGCTTCTCTGCTGAATTTGACCAGACTTTCAAAGAACTAATACTAATCCTAGTCAAAACATTCCAAATGATCAAGGAAGAGGGATTACTCTCATATTCATTCTACAAGACTTGTATCACCTTCCGTGATAGCAATAACACACAAAGATAGAAGCAAAAAAGAAAACTATAGGTCAATATCTATTATAAACATAGATGTAAAAATCCTCAAGAAAATACTAACGAATTGAATTCAACAACATACTAAAAAGTCATTCATTCATGACCAACTGTGATTCATCCCAGGAATATAAAGATGGTTAAACATATGCAAATATCATATTATATCAACATATCAATTGATATGATACAGCATACCATCATAACAAAGGACACTAGCCATATGATAATTTTAATTGATGCTGATAAACATTCTATAAAATCCAACATTATTTCATGAATGAAAACTCAAAAAAAAAAAACTGGCTATAAAAGGAACATAGCTCAATATGATAAAAACCATATGTGACAGACCAACCCCTGGCTTTATACTAAATGGGAAAAATTAAAACCTTTCCTTTAGGATCTGCAGCAAGACAAAAGGAATGCCTACTTTCACCACTGTTATTCTATGTGGCCCTAGATAGAAGTTCTAGCTAGAGTAGATAAGAGAATAAAACTATGGATATATTAGTTGGAAAAGGAGAAGTTAAATTATTCTTGTTTGCAAATGATATGATGTTATTTCAAAAGAAACCGAAAGACTCCATTCACAGAGAGGGAACTATTAGAACAGATAAATAAATTCATTAAAGTTGTAGAATAAAGGATGTGAAAGATCTTTATAAAGAGAACTATAAAACTCTAAAAAAAGAAATACCTGAAAATGTTAACAAATGGAAAAACATACCATGCTCATGGCTGGGAAAAATCAACACTGTTAAAATGTCCATACTACCCCCCAAAATATACAATTTTAATGCAATCTCTATTAAATTTCCATTGTCATACTTCAAAGATCTCAATAAAATAATACTTCATTTTATATGGAATCAGAAAAAAACCTCGAATGGCCAAGACATTACTCAGAAGTAAAAACAAAGCAGGAGGAATTACGCTACCAGACCTCAGACTACACTAAAAATTAATAGTGATCAAAACAGTGTGGTACTGGTATAAAACCAGAGAGGTAGATGTGCGGAATAGAATAGAGAGCCAACAATAAAACCAGCTACCTACCATTACCTGATCATTGACAAGCCAATTAAAAACATTGAATGGGAAAAAGTTTCCCTATTTAACAAATGGGGCTGGATGAACTGGCTGGCAACCTGTAGAAGACTGAAACTGGACCCACACCTTTCACCATTAACTAAATTAGACTCTCATTGGATTAAAGATTTAACCTTAAGACATGAAACCATAAAAATACTAGAAGAAAGTGTAGGGAAAACACTTGAAGAAATCGGCCTGGGTGAACATTTTATGAAGAGGACTCCTCGGGCAATTGAAGCAACATCAAAAATACACTATTGGGACCTGATCAAACTAAAAAGCTTCTGCACATCCAAGAACACAGTAAGTAAAGCAAGTAGACAGCCCTCAGAATGGGAGAAGATATTTGCAGGTTATGTCTCTGACAAAGGTTTAATAACCAGAATCCACAGAGAAC
>CAUYTI010164252.1:0-14204 GCA_963575145.1 Galago senegalensis
TGGTCCCAGCTACTTGGGAGGCGGAGGCAGGAGACTCGCTTGAGCCCAGGAGTTGGAGGTTGCTGTGAGCTGTAATGCCATGGCACTCTACCCAGGGGGACAGCTTGAGGCTCTGTCTCAAAAAAAAAAAAAAAAACCCTAAAAAAAGAAAGAGGATTTCAGTAAAAAGTTAAAATGGACAGAATTTGCAATCATATGATTCTTTTAAAGAAAGCAATATTCTTATCAATATGAAAGAAATGTTTAAAACTTTATTTTGAGTAGGTAATACACTCACATAGTTCAAAATGTAATGTTATAATAACGCATACACAAGAAGTTCCACTCCCGCCCCTTCTGTCTCTACTTTGCTACCCTCTACTTTGCTTTTACAAGCAACAACTTTGTTTTTGGTGTATTCTCCCAGCTACAAGTTACAATCTTTATAAATTGAAGAGCTAGAATACCATGTATGTCATCAGTACTTGGCTTTTTTTTTTTTTTTTTGCTTAATTAAAACCAGTATATCTAGAATACCTAAAAATTAGAATTTCAAAGTAATGTTGGACCAGAGGACCTCTCAGGGTTACCACTTAAATCCCATAGCCAAGAGATTATTCGGGCTGTCAGGGCAACCTACACCCTCAATCTCAACTGGGTTCTGCTAACATTCATTTAATAAACATAGATTCAATGTCCACTTGAGGTAGCTCCTCTTGGGCTTAAAGAGTTCATAGCTTAACAAGGCACAGCCAGGCTAATAGTTCTTACTTGCTGCTGCTCAATGCTAGACCTCAAGACCTAGAACGGCAGCCTCTTATAAATACTAATTTAATAATTCTCACGGGCCTCTCTTTTTGAGGTGAAAACTTCTGTGTAATTATCTCTAGTTCAGGTGGCTAATCATAATTTTTCTGGGTGGGGGAAACACCAAAAAAACTACTACTCTGTTGCCCTGAGTAGAGTGCTGTGGCATCATCATACCTCACAGCAACCTCAAATTCTTAGACTCAATCCATCCTCATGCCTCAGCCTCCCAAGTAGCTGAGACTACAGGTGCCACCACACATGGCTAATTTTTCTATTTATAGTAGAGATGGGGTCTCACTCTTGCTCAGGCTGATGTCAAACTCCTAAACCCAAGCAGTCCACCCATCTCAGCATCCCAAAGTGCTGGGATTACAGGCATGAGCCACCAAGCCTAGTAGTTTTGCAATGATTTTATCATGTTATTTTCTTTTTTTTTTTTTTTTTTTTTTTTTTTTTGAGACAGAGCCTCAAGCTGTCCCCCTGGGCAGAGTGCTGTGGCATCACAGTTCACAGCAACCTCCAACTCCTGGGCTCAAGCAAGTCTCCTGCCTCAGCCTCCCAAGTAGCTGGGACCACAGGCACCCGCCACAACGCCCGGCTACTTTTTGGTTGCAGCCATGATAGTTGTTTGGCGGGCCCAGGCTGGATTTGAACCCGCCACCTTAGGTGTATGTGGCTGGTGCCTTAGCCGCTTGAGCCACAGGCGCCGAGCCCATCATGTTCTTTTCTTAAGCTACCTAAAGAACTTTAGCATGTTTCCCCAGAATAACTTCTTATCCACCTTGATTTTGAGACATATTTCAACTTGTTCTACATCAGCTGGGGTGGACTACTCCTGTCAGGAGGACCTATACTATAGAACTAGATGTGTTAGGCTCGGCGCCTATAGCTCAACAGGCTAAGGCGCCAGCCACGTACACCTAAGGTGGCGGGTTCAAATCCCCAGCCCAGACCACCAAACAACAATGACGGCTACAACCAAAAAAAAAAAATAGCCGGACATTGTGGCTGGCGCCTGTGGTCCCAGCTACTTGGGAGGCGGAGGCAAGAGACTCACTTGAGCCCAGGAGTTGGAGGTTGCTGTGAGCTGTAATGCCACGGCACTCTACCCAGGGGGACAGCTTGAGGCTCTGTCTCAAAAAAAAAGAAGAACTAGATGTGTTTAGGACTTCATTTTGGGTATCCCTGCCCATACTTTCATATCTTAAGTATGGCTTGTAGGTGAAAATGGGAAAATTGGGCAGCACCTGTGGCTCAGTGAGTACGATACCAGCCCCATATACCAAGGATGGAGGGTTCGAACTCGGCTCCAGCCAAACTGAAACAAAAAAATAGGTGGGTGTTCTGGCAGGTTCCTGTAATCCTAGCTACTCGGGAGGCTGAGGCAAGAGAATCAGCTAAGCCCAAGAGCTGGAGGTTGCTGTGAGCTATAATGTCAAGGCACTCTACTAAGGGCAACAAAGTGAAACTCTGTCTCTAAAAAAAAAAAAAAAATGGGAAAATTACTGAAGCTGTATGTGTCATCTTTGGAATTCCAAATAAATGGTCACTGGAAGATACAGTAAAATCCTTAATAAACTTTAAAATGGAGTCTGATACAGTGTTAGGGATACACTTGGCATGACATATACATCTTCCAATTCTGTTTCTACTTTTGTGAACCTTCTGGCCTTCTACTGTGCTATCAAAGAAATGGGAGTGAGTGTTTCTTTATAGATTATTCTGAAATGAGTTTTTTTACGTCTGTATTTGGGAGAGTCACAACAAACCAAATCATTCCACAAGTACTCTTCATGTAAAATTTCAAAAAATTTAAAAACCATTTCAACCTAGAAAGATATCACTAAAAAATAAGGAATGCCTTACAACAATCTAAACAATATAATCCTTCCACCCAACTCCTCTTCAGCATATTCTGCATAGGTTCCCAGGAGCTAAACAATAGACATCATGGATGGATATATAACTTCACATATCCTCTTAGTCATTACCATAAATTAAATACTACGAGATGCCTGACCAAGGTGGGACTGAGTGGCTCATGCCTGTAATCATAGCACTATGGGAGGCCAAGGTAGGTGGACTGCTTGAGCTCAGGAGTTCAAAGACCAGCCCGAGCAAGAGCCAGACCCCATTTCTACTAAAACAGAAAAATTAGCCTGTGATGTGGCAGGCACCTGAAGTCCTAGCTCCTTGGGAGGCTGAGGCAAGAGGACTGCTCAAGCCCAAAAGTTTGAGGTTGCTGTAAGCTATGATGCCAAGTCACTCTACCCAGAGTGAAAGAGTGAGCTCTGTCTCAAAAAAAGAAAGAAAAAACCTGACTAGAGGGGAAAATGCTTAATCAGTAAGAAAGCTGGTATTAAATTTATATTTAAAAACCATCATGTAAGGCTGGGGAAATAATAGGACGACAGAGAGAGTTAGAAAAAGGGGTGCAGCAATAAGAGAAGAAATGAGATCCTTTCAACTGGGGTTGTCTAGTATTTACCTTAAAGTAGACGCTGGGTACTAAGGAGCCCATCTCAGAGCGGACAGTCAGCTCTTTCATTTGCAGAACCCCTGATGAAACAGACCAGACTACTGTTCTGAGAAACTCAAAGACTCACTGTGTCTTTGAGGTCAGTCAAATGGACAGCTACTTCTCTGTACATCTATGAAAACCGTTTCACGTATATCAGAATTCCCTACCCTACCAGATTATCTTCCTACAAATAGGACACACAGTTTTTCAAGATTTCATACAAACATGGTCCCCCAAGCACCCAAGAAAGGCCTTCCTAGCATCAAACAGAGCACTTCTATGGTGTGGTGGCCAGACAAATACCACAATAGCCTCAGCATTTCGCGCTCAAAGAGGCTTTCTAGCTTCGTTTTCTCTTTGGTTTCATAAGAGGGGAGGCTGTAAAATACAGCAGTCCCCTAAGTGGGCAGACGCTTTAAAGACAAAAGCCTGCGAGTCTGAAACCAAAATGCGGTCCCTAACCAAAGAACCGCATCCTTCAGTGGGTATTCGGCTTTCTGAAACAGAGGGGAAATCTCATTTGTTCCAAGTCAGAACGTTGATAAAAACAGAAAGAGAAAGGGCTTGAACACTCACGAGTCTTTACTGAAAAGCTCACACTACCCCATCCCTAGCGCAGCAAATCCAAAATGTGATTCCCGCTCTGAGCCCCAAAGAGGGAAGGAAGCCCGGGACCGAGCGCTGGGAGCAACCCGAGCGCGCAGCTCCCGACCCCGCTCCCTCCACATCCCGCCAGGACCCAGGAGCATCCCCACCGCGCGGCGGGGGCAGCCCGGGAGAGTCGCTTACCTGCTTCAAGGACCGAGCGGAGCGGCTGCTTTTACCCGCTTCAAGAACCCAGCGGAGCGGCTGCTTATATCCCGAATGCTCGGACAGCACCGTCCTGCGGGCCGCGCTGCCGCAGCTTCTGCACCCACGCCCTGCTCCGCCGTACCTCCTCGCACTGCACGCCCCTCCCTCAGGCTGCCAAACGCCAAACCCCGAGTCCCGGGCCTGAGCCCGTATTTAAAGGCTTCTGCCCGAGAAGGCGGAGGCTTCATCGCCCCGCCGCCAGGGCCGCCCGGACTCTGCCCTCAGTGGGTTCCCGGCTCCCCCTCCCGCCACACCAGGCCCAGAGCCCGGCCCCAGTTTGCTCCAGAGCGCAGGGGCGGGGAGACGCCGGCGAGGCCAGTCGGGGCCGGGTAGCCCGGCCACGCCCCCGGCCAAACTGGACGAATCCGCTCCGGCCAGCTCAGCGTCCCCGCCCCTGACGCCAGCGTCGCTGGGTGGGGCTTCGTGTGCGGCGGCCACTCTGTGGTCCGGGACTGGGGCTGTGGGCGAGTCCGGGTTCTTTCCTACTGGATCTAGCGGTCCGAAAGCTGGCCTTTCTGTTCCATCCCCGCCCTTTGGCCCGGTCCTCGCGTGCGCCAAATCACCCGAGCTGTAGGGCTGCGGGGTACGGGGTGAGTTGCGGGCTGAGGCAACCGGAAGGTCTTGGCCCCTTTCCGGTCTTCTCAGAACCCCGTGAGTCGTTCCTGCGGGTGGATCCCTCCCCTGCCACACCCTTTAGGTCGCGATTCTGGGTCGACCCAAGGTTTAGTCAGATCCCTCCCGACCCGCCGCTTCTCAAGTTCCATTATAACTGGACCAGTTAGTGTTACCGCCCTGTCCCTGGCAAGAGAAACGGAACATCCACGCCCTCCTCGCAGATTGTACAGAGATTCTCCGGCCAAATTCGGGAGTTGGGATGTCTGTGCATGATGTAGCAGACACTATGCAACATCTGAGTGCCGGGTGTGAGTACGGGTAAAAAGGATGCCTGGAGCCTGCCCACTTTCAACGTGGAGGGCAGCTCTGTGCCTCTCCGACCCCTCCGAGGTCGTTTTAAGCCTCAAATCTAAATGGCTTAGTCATGGCATTTTATTTCTGCCGTTGAGAATGTTATCAGGTTGTATGTACTTGTCAAAAAGCATTTTAACCTACGTCGTGGGGGAAATGATTAGGAAATAATAAAGGCACGTTAAAGTATCATACAGATTGCTGTTTTGTTGATAAACTGATAATGGCAATTTAATGAAGTTGTTGGGAGCTGTTTAAACAGCTTGCTATGTATTGTACAGAATGTGACAGGATATATAGGCTTTGTGCTGTTTATGTATTTCAATTCATTTATCCTACAAATATTCAGTGCCTTTTGTGTGTTAGACATCCTAGACGGTGAAAATACAAAATGGATTAAGACTCATTTCCTTCTTCCAAAGCTCACAGCTTAAAAGGAGAGAGACGTAAACAAGTAATTGCAAAGCAAGTGACAATTTCTATAGTAAAAGTACCTTTTGAGGTTGGCATATACATAGATTTAACTTTCCTATTACAATTGACTTTGTAGGCTCGGCGCCTATAGCTCAACCAGCTAAGGCACCAGCCACGTACACCTAAGGTGGCGGGTTCGAATCCCCAGCCCTGACCCGCCAAACAACAATGACGGCTGCAACCAAAAAATAGCCGGGCGTTGTGGCGGACACCTGTAGTCCCAGCTACTTTGGAGACGGAGGCAAGAGACTCGCTTGAGCCCAGGAGTTGGAGGTTGCTGTGAGCTGTAATGCCATGGCACTCTACCCAGGGAGACAGCTTGAGGCTCTGTCTCAAAAAAAATAAAAATAAAAATAAATGGGAAAAGATATTCAATAGTGAAATATAAAAACCCAGTATTTATCCATTCACCTGTGAACCAAAACAAAATCTTAAGCACCCCTCCAATCAGTGGTTGACTGACCCTCCCCTTGGTCAAGGGGATCCCTGAAAACTGAGTTGCTAGCCATGCTTTATCATGTTCCCCTCACTCCTTAGAGTTGTCCTATAGGACTCATTAATACACCTAAGGTTATGCAAGACATATCTGTAGGTCCTCAATATACATAAAAAACTATTTGGGTCTGGGCATACTATACTTCTTCACTGATTAACAAACCCTTACTTAACTCGACATTCCTTTTTGCTGACTCTGGGTCTATTAGACAAAGCCCAATTCTTTCAGCCAATTGTCAACTAAAGAATCTTTAAACTCACTTATAACTTGTCCCCCCTTTGAGATGTGCCACCTTTACAGGCCAAACCAATGCCTTCCATGTATTGATTTATGACTTTCCCTGTAATTCTTGTATCCCTGAAATGTATAAAACCAAACTGCAAACCCACCATAGTCCACTTGGTCAAGGTTTCTTGGGTGTTGTTCTAGGTCATGGTCCCCATATTAGGCTGAGAATAAACCTTTTAAATTATTTTACAGAGTATGGTTTCTTTTTCATTGCCACACTTACTGAAAGCTATCTTGTTTTCTTCTGAGTCCTGGCAATTATGAACAAAGCATTGTTGATGGAAAAGAAATTCATTTATGTTCCATATGTACTGAAAGACAGCCTAAAGACAATCTTATACAATATTTTAAATAATTTTGTGCATGAAACAAAGTTTTGATTGCATTTTGACTGTGACATGAGGTCAGGTGTGACATTGTGACTTGTGTCACTGATGCAAGTATGCAGTCCTTCCCAACCCCATCAGAGCTGGACATAGACCCCGTTTCTGGGCCTGAACAGGCTCATAAACCAATTTGATTAGTGTTCCATCTAAACCAGGGAAGAGCGCAACACCACAAACAAGATGACATTCCTGCACAATGGCAGTTTTAAAATTGACTTCTGCCCACAGGCCTCTGGTGCCAACAGTTATGACATATTTTAGACATACATTCCATTTCTCCAAACCCCACTGCCTGCAGGGAAAGACAACTACATATAAGCCCCTAAACAGAGAGCCAACATATCCACTTAGGAAGCACTCTGCTGTGCCATAGGTTTTGTTTTCCTTCTCTTATCTATCAATTAAATCTGTCCTGTTGCTTACTTGTGGTGGTCCGAACTCATTCTTTGATTTCCCAGGACCAAGTACCCAGCAGAGAAATTCCAGCAACATAATATGGGTGCTCAAAGTTTCAGATTTTGGAGCATTTCAGAATTTGGATTTCTGATTAGGGACTATAAAAAGATCAGTGGTTTGCCAAGAAGTAGGGGGAGGAAGGGATGAACACGTGAAGGATAGAGGATTTTTAGGGCAATAAAACTACTCAGTATCTGCAACTATAATGGTGGATAAATATTGTAATGTATTTGTCCAAATCAATAAGATATACAACACCAAGAATAAGCCTTAAAATAAACTATGGTCTTTGGGTGACAGTGGTTCATCAACATAGGTTCATCAATTGTAACAAATTTCACACTGTTAAGGGATGCTGATAATAGGGAAGTTATCTTTCTCTCGATTTTGCTATAAACTTAAAACTTCTCTAAAAAATAAGGTCTATTTTAAAAAAGCAAAGCAAACCATTTTACAGATATTAAACTGTTAAATATTCACAAAGAGAATTCCCAGAGTTGAAGTGGGTATAGAAAACTGTACATCATCACAGACTGCTTATAGGGCATAGAGAAAGGTATAACCTTTCTGGAGGGAATTCTGACAAATGTATCAAAAGTCTTAGAAACTACTCCTACCTTTTGCCTCATTGATTTTCATTTATGGGAAATAAAGAAATAAATTCCACCAGGGAGCAAGTTGTACATACAAGCACATTCACAGGAATATTGTTTATGGTGACAGACTGTAAATGATATAAACTAACAATAGAGACATATACTACAGAATATGGTACAGCTTATATAGAAAACAATCCTCCATGAAGATTATTAATGACCTGTGTGTCTTAATCAGGGATTTGTTTTTGAGGTTTCAAAACTTAAAATCTTTATTGGAAGAAAACAGGAGTATTCCAGGGACTTTTAAGACCAGGATATAGATGGATCCCAGAAGTTGAAGCCTGAAGTTGCTGCTCCTGAGTCTCTCTGGGCTCTCATAGGATCTTTGCTTTAGAAACTGGTTTCATTCTTTTGCTTCTCATTTGTCTCTTTTTGGTTAAGTAGCCACAGAACTTGTTCCAGCTCTGTATTACTTTTTTTCAAATGCCTAAGAGAAGACCAACCACAATCTAAAATCAGTATCAACTTCCCATAGGGATCTTAAATAGCTAAGTCTGGCTCAGTTCTTCTCTTTATTCAATAATCAGTGGTCAAAGAAGGATCACATGGGAGGCTGCCCATTCCAGGTATCAAGGCAGGACTGAATCAGAATGAGGTGGGCAGATGGGCAAACTGACTGTCCTGTCTGCTCCAAATGAAATCCGTTCGTGATACAATTAAAGTCCAATGAGGAAAGCAAAGTGTTTCTTTGTGTTTAAAAAAAAAAAGAAAGGATCTCAAAATACATATTTTGAAGTTATATATAACTGGATCATGAAACAAGATTTTTCTTCTTTATATTTTCAAGTTTTCTTTACAATAGAGTTTCTATCATAAATAGACACAATTTAACAGAATTTATGAAGCTAATTATAACAAGAACAATTAGGGTGACTTTTTCTTTTTTTTGAGACAGTCTCACTATGTTGTCCTTAGTAGAGTGCTATGGAATCACAGCTCACAGCAACCTCAAACTCTTGGGCTTAAGTGATTCTCTTGCCTCAGCCTCCCAAGTAGCTGGGACTACAGGTGCCTGCCACAATGCCCGGCTATTTTTTGTTGCAGTTGTCATTGTTCTTTAGCTGGCTCAGGCTGGGTTCAAACCTGCCAGCCTTGGTGTATGTGGCTGGCACCATAACCACTATACTATGGTCTGCTGAGCCTGATTTTCTTCTTTCTTATTTTTCAACTACTGTATAATGGTAAGCTATGTAACAACTTTATCAGTTTTTAAACAGAAGAAAGGGAAATGGAGACAGAGGCTTCCCATCCCACTCTATATTTGGATATCACACAATGCTACCCAAACAGAATTGCCTGATTGATTAGTAGAAGATATTGCTGCATACATTCTTCCTGGATTCCTGTCCTCTAAATACATTTTTAATTTATCTTTACAGTGATGTGGGTGTCTTACGCTGCAAGTGAGACCTTAATTGAGATTGCTATGACATTTGCCCTTTGTTCAATGCTTCTATGATTGAGAAAGAAAGCATTTTTAAATACTTCTGACATATATGCCCAGGTGAATATGGATCTTCCCCAAGCAGAATAACACCATTTCATTTGGACCTGAAGGGAAGAATTAGGTTGTTTAAGGTGTCAATGAATTTAGAATGTTTATACCTATTCTATATAATCATGGAGAAAGCCAAGATAAGTTTTCCAGATAACAAAGGGAATATAGTTGTTCATATTTTGAATCTTTTTATTTTCATTGCTTTTTCATAATAAAGATATTTATGTACTTTTTTTTCTTAAACTGAACAAACAGATTTAAACTATAACATGGAGCTAAATGTTTAGGTACCAACCTCAAGCATAGGCCTCACAATATTTAGAGGAAAAATTCCTGCCATCAATGTAATTTTAGTCATAAAGGCAGAATAAAAGATACCTAGTTTTGTGGCTTCCTAAGCAACAGGCTATGACTGACTTTACATGAAATCCTTTAGTGTCTAAAAAAGTTACAGCTGCTTCTCCTACAGATTTTTGTTCTCCTTTCAAAAAATAGTATTGACGGGTGCTTCTGGTCAGCTTGCACTAGTCAGATTAGAATGGAAAGGAACAGGTAGTGAGCCAAAGCTTGCTAAATGCCTAATACATTTATTCTTCCCTTTATCCTTAGTGACAAAACTCTAATTCTCAGATGGGCACTCTATAACCCACAATAAGGTATACTTTCTAGCCTTCCTTTCCTAAGTTTTGGCCTATGACATATATGCTAAAATATGCTGAGAAAGGCTGCTGAAAGTGAGCTGTTTGAATTTGGAGGAATCTTTTTGTCCTGCCTTTTCTCCACATTTTGCACGTGATAGCTACAGCTTCAGTAGTCATAAGGATGGATTATCTCTACCTTTTCTATCAAAGAGAAAAATAAATTTTATGAAGTCCATTCCTAATTTTTAGTATTTTAAACCATATGCAGCTAAACCTAGTCCTATTCACTACATGAGGGTTCACCAATCTTCCCACACTGGCAGACTAAAGTCTTCTCCAGACAGCAGTACCCTATGTAGCTGCTACCAATGCTGATAGCAGTGGTAACAAGTGGTGTTTATCATCTGGGTGATGTGTTTTGGAATGGACTCAAGTCTTAATTTTAATATTCTTTATCATTACTATGACATTCTGGTATTCATTATATAAAGATCATAATCTCCTAAGCTAACTGTTTTAACTTTCAAAGAATTCCAGAACAAGCAACATTTTAAAATTTGCATCAATATTAAAGGGAAAAAGTCGAATCTGACATTTATTGAAGTCTTCATGCAGCAGCCACTATACTGGAATTATCAAGTGAAATAGTTGCTACTTGGATTAATTCAGCACTGTTCATTCCAATGACTTATGAAATCTCTTCCATAGTCTCAGTAAAACTTTGGTTTATAACTTGAATGAAATAATGTGGTGGAGATGGGGGTAGGAAATGGTAAAGCTACATGAATCTAACCCTGAAGGCAAGTTCTGTAGTTAACCAGTACAAGGTTATCTTTACTGGGTGGCACCTATGGCTCAAAGGAGTTAGGGTACCAGCCCCATATGCTGGAGGGGGGTGGGTTCAAACCCAGGCCCGGCCAAAAAAAAAAGGTTATCTTCACTTTTTAAAATTATGTTATTGATTTTGAGTGAGAGACTATGGGGTCAGTGGGAGGAATGGGGTAAAGCCATTGAGAGAAAATGTTCTCATTAATTTGTACTTTAAGACACCTTCAAGAACAGTACACATATTTCCAAACAGCATTAGTCTTATTTTATAGGAGCCGGTTGCTACAGGATATGCAAAACTATCAACCTGCCCTTGTTCTGCTTAAGCCCATAAATCTGTGGATTCACTGCTGACTTCAAAGCTGTCACTCACTACTGCTTAGAGATACACAATTATGCATTTAGTATGTTGAAGATTCTGTAGTCCTGCAGTGAAGAATGCTGGTTAGCTTTGATCCCAGAGTACCAACTAGGATGAAATTACTAAAGTCTGGGAGACCCCTGTGGCTCAGTGAGCAGGGCACCAGCCCTATATACCGAGGGTGGTGAGTTCGAACTTGGCCCCAGTCAGCTAAAAAGAGCAGTGACAATTGCAACAAAAAATAACTAGTCATTGTGGTGGGCACCTATAGACAAGAGACAGAATGAAGGCAGAGAGCCTCCAATCTGGCCCTCCAGAATGCTCTGATGCTAGCATTGGCTAGAGTGACTTTTCCTGAAGTGCAGTTTGCTTCAATGTGCCCTCTCTGACGTTCTACAAGTAGAGCACACCTCATCAAGCCAGCTTGTCTTTATGGTGGTATCTCTGATGTTGAAAAAGACCTGACCTCTGCCTAAAGGCTTCTCCACATTTATTACACTCATAAGGTTTTTCTTCATTGTGGATTCTTACATGCTGAGTGAGGTGTGAGTTTAATCGGAAGGCTTTCTGGCATATGTTACACTTGAAAGGTTTTTCTCCAGTGTGAATCCTGTGGTGTCGAATAAGGTCTGAGGTCAAACTAAAGGCTTTCCCACATTCATTACATTGATGGTTTTTGGAATGACTATGGATTCTCTGGTGATGGGTGAGGAGGAGGGCCTGACTAAAGGTCTTTCCACACTCCTTGCACTCACAGGGCTCCTCTTGACTGTGAATTTTCTGGTGTCGATTAAGATGAGAGCTGCGCCTAAAGTTCTTTCCACAATGAATACACAGATAAGGTTTCTCTCCAGTATGAATTCTGAGATGTTCCAAAAGGCCTGCATTCTGGCTAAAGACTTTTCCACACTCCTTGCATTGATAGGGCTTCTCTCCTAGATGGATTTTCTGATGTCTGACAAGATGTGAACTCCTCTGAAAGGCTTTTCCACACTCATGACACTGATGACCTTTCTCTGGAGAGAGGGTTTTCTGATGTCCAGTAAGGCTAGAACTCTGACATACTTCAGATTCACAGAGGTTCTCTCCCATGTGTGCACTCGCATGTTCACTCAGATCCAACTGCTGGATGAACCCCTCCCCACATTCTGAGCATTTGTAGTCAGTCTCCTTGGGCTTGACTGGCTGCCTTTTTAAGGGAGAGTCCTCATAATGAGTCTCCATGGGTTTAGAGATTTTCCCAGATGACTCCACTCTTCCACACGAGTCTGTCACTACAACAAGCTTCCCATTCTCAATCCTTGTCTCCTCATCTGAAACATTAAATACATAACACCAATTACTTGTTTTTTGATGCTTAGGGAAAGGAATCTACTAAGAGGAAAAATTTAAATCAGGCTATGTATGCAAAATTAAAATGCTGTGGATGCTTTCCTTTACACAAAATATATATGAAGTGACACACAAGTAATTATTAACTGTAAAATGCCTTTGGAGAAGGATGGGGGATTGTAGAGGGAGGTCACTTATTTTAAATAGTTTAAATTTTATCATATGATTTACACCAGACACACAGAATCTAGCAAATAATCACAGAGGTTGTGATTATTTTAAACCAATTATTTTAAAGGGCATGACTATTTTTCCTGAAAATGATTTGTCACATGGAAAATAAAAAAGCTATGTTAATCAAGGACCCTGGAGCCAATAAGAAAGGGATAACATTCTAATTGCAAATAAAGAAATGTAGGCAAGAACAACAAAAAAAAGAAATGTAGATGTGCTGCCAATTTTATCACTGAGTAACTGTGAAATCTTACAAAGGTAATCTTAATCTGCTGGGCTCAGTGTTCTCATAAATAAATGAAAAACACTGGACCATAAAACCTTGAGAGTAACATGAAGTTCACAAATGCCTTGGCCTTTCCTGACATCCTTGGACAGCACTAATTGTTTTTCTATGTGGTTCAACACAGTTTTGTTTTGTTTTTTATCACAATGCTGTAAAATTGTTCATATGTCCATCTCTCCCTTCCCCCACCACCAACCCCCAACATTCCAAGCAACTGTGAGTATATGCAAAGCAGACTTTGTTTTCTCTAGGAGCATGAATGGTGATGCAAAGTCAGAATGGGAGAGTAAAAAGGAAACTGGAGAGAAAAACAGATGAGGGAGACTCAAAGCAGCACTAATAACAAATTAATGATGGTTAATCAGTGTAAGCAAGATAAAGGCAGCAGATACTACATAATTAAAAACAGAGTGAGCCCAACTGTAATCCTCCCACTTTGGTAGGCTGAGGCAGGAAGATTTCTTAAGCTCAGGAATTAAGACCAGCCTAAGTGAGACCCTGTCTCTACTAAAAATAGAAAAATTAGCTGGGGTCATGGCATGCGCCTGTAGTCCCAGCTACTCAGGAGGCTGAGGCAGGATGATCACTGGAGCCTATGAATTTGATATTACTGTGACCTATAGTGATGTCACTGTGTTAGACCTTAACCAGGCGTCACACCCCAGAGACCACTCACTCACACACGAGTCGATGCAAAACGCAAGAGGCAGCTTTATTGCTGACGCGTCAGGGTCCCTCAGCCACGCGGGGAAGGACCCCGGGAGGCTGTTACAGGCTGCTTTTAAAGCTGAAAACCACACACAGGTCAGGTGAGGGGTACTAGGGTATGTGGAGACTGTTGATTGGAAGGTTTAAAACTCGCCTTACTCTAGGCGGGCGGCTTTGCCCTGGCTGAGGAATGGGGAAGTGGCTCCACAAGGGTGGGGTAGGTGGGGTAGGGTCAGATACGAGATTGGTACAGGTGAGGGGTGGGGGGTCTCTTAACCAGGGGCTAGAGTTGGTGTAACCTGGTTACCTGTATTTCAAGGTAATAGAAACTTACTGTTTATTATAGCAGTTATTTGCCTAAGGTGACTCAGTTTACAGCGCAGTGGCCGTGCAACCTAGGGTGGGGGAAGGCAGCAGGGAGTGGTCCTG
>CAUYTI010164253.1:0-26503 GCA_963575145.1 Galago senegalensis
CCTGTGGTCCCAGCTACTTGGGAGGCGGAGGCAAGAGACTCGCTAGAGCCCAGGAGTTGGAGGTTGCTGTGAGCTGTAATGCCACGGCACTCTACCCAGGGGGACAGCTTGAGGCTCTGTCTCAAAAAAAAAAAAAAAAGACTTAAAAAAATCATATAATAAACTTGGCAAATACTTAAAATTTTCTATTACATTTTTCAAATTATTCTTTCCCTAGCTTTCCCAACCAATGATCACAAGTCAGGGTTTCAAGACATCTTTCCCTCCTGACCAAATCTGCCCTACTCATCAGTTACCTGAGTGGTATGAACCCAGAAAAGAGCCAAATGTTCACATTGTGTAGTGTGACCAGCCCTCCTTTGCTCTGTGCACTGTACCTCTGCTAATGTGGTGAAGTCTTCTGGCCAATTTAAATTCACTCTGAACTCCCAGGTCTTCCCATAAATCCTTCTCAAGGCATAATTCCTTCAGCCTACACTTCCAGAATTTATTTTATTTATTTATTTATTTTGAGACAGAGTCTCACTATGTTGCCCTTGGTAGAGTGCCGTAGTGTCACAGCTCACAGCAACCTCAAACTCTTGGGCTTAAGCGAGATTCTCTTGCCTCAGCCTCCCAAGTAGCTGGGACAACAGGTGCCCACCACAATGCCTGGCTGTTTTTGTGTGTAATTGTCATTGTTGTTTAGCAGGCCTGGGCCAGGTTTGAACCCGCCAGCCGGTGTATGTGGGTTCACCCTAACCGCTGAGCTATGGACGCCAAGCCTGTATTTTTTAGCCTACATGTAGAACAGGTACTTTACTCTGGTAAATCTCACTTGTGTTCCAACTTGAGGAACTGATTTTTGAATTCTGGTTCTGTGCTCTACCTTGCTGCCTAGCCCTAGCCCTGTCCCACTGTGAATTTGTTAGCCATGCTGTTTATGGCCTCAAGTGAAACTGAGTTTATGAAACTGTTGAACAGAAAGAACAACGGACAAAATTCTTTCATGTGTCACTGGAGAGCTCTTTGTCAAACACTAATCAATATTCTTTGGGTTATACAGCTAACTCTGGACCCACCGAACTTTCTTCTTGTGTCCTCTGTCTCGCCCTTTCTTTTCTGTCTGGTTTACCCTATAAAACATTTCTTTTTAATCCCTACCTCCTTCCTGAAGACATCTCCCCTTGATCCTATATTTCCCCTTAAACTATTCCTAACTTTCTCATTTGCTTCTTGGCTGCATTTCTTGAAAGACTAGTGCACACTTTCTCACATCTCATCCAGAAGTACACTGGCTGATCTGGCCTCTGCCCTTACCACTCCAATTACCGTGCTCTCACAAGCATCAGTAACAACCTTGGAATTGCCAGATCCCGTGGCTAGTATTCTATCTTTGTCTTATTTAATTTCACTTTTGCATTTGGCAGTAAAAATCATTGCCTTCTTTTTTTTCTTTTAAGACCGGATTCTCACTCTGTTGCCCAGGCTGTAATATAGTGGCATGATCACAGCTCACTGCAGCCTCCAACTCCTTGGTTCAAGATTTCTCTTGCCCATTGCCCAGCTAACCTTTTTTTTTTGGTAGAGACAAGATCTCACTATGTTGCCTAGGCTGGTGTCACACTCCTGGTCTCAAGCAATCATTCTGCTTCAGCCTCCCAAAGTGCTGGGATGGCAGGTGTGAGCCACTGTGCCTGGCCTAAAATCAGTCTTAAATAAATAATGACTAAAACTTTTCTAAGCTCTCCCCCAAATCTCTTGTTTCTTTTCTTTCTTTCATTTTTTTTTAGACAGTCTCACTCTGTGATCCTCAATAGAGTTCTATGCTATCATAGCTCATAGCAACCTCAAACTCTTGGGCTCAGCCTCCTAAGTTGCTGGAACTATAGACGTCCACCATACGCCCAGCTAATTTTTCTATTTTTAGTAGAGATGGGGCCTCACTTTTACTCAGGTTTGTCTCAAACTCGTGAGCTCAAGCAATCCACCCACCTTGGCCTCACAGAGTGCTGGGATTACAAGTGTGAGCCATTGCGCCTGGCCAAAATCTCTCTAACTCCACTTATTATTTTTCATCTGTATTACTGCAACACTCTTCCAAAATTTTCCAATTCCCATCCTAGTCTTTGCTTCCTTTAACGTGAACCCCTCCCCAATCTATCACTGATCACGCAGAAAAGTCATTCTAAAATGCAGGTCTGATTCTTTGTAAAATTCTTGATTAACTCCTTTTGCCTATAGGATAAAGTCCAAACTCCTCAACATAGTGTGCACAGTCTTTCTTACTAACCTGACCTCTGGCTAGCTTGCCAGCTCTCTTTGAGGGTCTCTTGCTTGGCAAGTGGTCTTGCTCACTAAGATAGGGTTCATCACTTGGCCATGAGGAATCCAGCATATGAAAGGCATTCTCCCACACCGGCTTCAGCTGAACTTTGAAGAATGCTCTCCTTACCCACCCAAGCTCAAAGCCTAAGACTCATGGCCTCCCCAGGGTACCTCCATGTGGCCTCCCTCAGCCAGTGCCCAGATCTCTTCCCCAGGCTGTGCAAGGCCCCACTGCACAGGCAGACAGAGGAGGAGACAGGACGGCTGCTGCCCAAAGGAGAAGATCAGAAAGGAAGGATCTGTAAAGCATGAGCACAGAATAATGGGCTTCATGAATACTTAGCATAAGGAAGAGAGGGGGAAAAAATCTGTGTAGCAGGCAGTTTTTGTAAAGCGTTGAACTGTACCACACATCACCCCCTGACAGGCCCTGATGTTAGCTCCTGAAATGGATCACAAGAGACTCATTAGAAAAAACAAATATTATCGCACGCTGAAATGATTTATGGAGAAAAATGAAAAATTTTGTGTTGTTGCGCTCCCTCTCACTCATTCCCCCTCGCCTCTGCCTTCTATGGGGAAGTTATTTATGGCTCCAAACCCTTAACAAGAGAACAGCAAAGCTCTGAGCTGATCACTCCTGCAAACTGCCTACATTTGATTTTTATTAGTGACTTAAAGCTTCCTTTTTTTTCTTTATTGTCCTGGGTGAACCAAAATGCATTTTAATGCCTACTATTCAGGCCAGACAAGAAATGTGTATATGCCTCCCACGCAAACCAGCTACTCCCATGTCTCTGTCCAGAACTGAGGGTGAAGCAGAAGGAGGGAAGAAGAAAGTTCCCTTCCTCTGACAAGGCGGGTTGTGTGCCATGAATGGGGCACTTAATATGTATCTCCCTGTGTGGAGGCTACCGGGTGTAATAAACTGGAGATAAAGATGGAACCAAGTAAGTCAGACAAGAAAAGAAAATGGTAATTAACATTTATTGTGATGTTTGTAATATGCCAGACATTATTCTTGGTGTTTTCTCTTAGATTATTCACTTAATCTTTTTAACAACTGGGAGCTAGGTCTCCACGTGCATGTTTTATGGAAGAGGAAACTGAACCTCAGAAAAGTCAACCAACTTATACAAAGTCACACAGCTGGTAACTAACCGAGCTGGGTCCATCCCACAACATCATCTATATTTTTATCTCTATACCACCACACTGTCTCCTAGACTAGAATATGGTGCCTCTAGAAATATATCTTCTGAACACGAATTGGAAGTTTCCTCAAGACCTAGTTTAGGGTCCCATCTTCTGTGTACCATAGATACTTTCTCTTTTCTGTTCTGACAGGTCATCACCAACTTCCTGCTAAAAGGTACTGCCTTTCAAGGCAGTGTAGAGCACTTCAGAACAGTTCTAGAGGGCTCCAAGTTCTTTGTACAGTGAACAGTAATCTGGGCATCTCCAATTGCAACTGGTCCCCTTGCTCTGGAACATCCCAACAGTCAACATCCCTCTTACCATGTATCTCCTAGAAATTTATAAAATTCAATCTTGAGAAATTCCACTTGAGAAAATTTTTAATTTTCAAAGTCCCCTATTTGGAGAATGACCCTTGCTTCCCCCACTGTGGCATTCAGGACCCTGCTGGGGTCCAGCCTGCTGAGGGACCCAGGAGAGCCTAGGCTTGGTCTAACTAATTCTAACCCTGCTGGGGGCCTGTTTCTGCCTGGCCTCCATGATCATTGGCCTCTGTCCCTTACTTTGGTCCTCTCTAGGCTCCATGGTCTCCCTGGCTGCTTCTCATGAACATGGTGCCAGCACTAGGCCACAAACAGAGTGAGTGCCAGTTGCAAACTCCAGTGGACCCTTAAGGCCACTTCACAGAGATGATCATTTCCCCTTTTCCTAGTTACTTCCACTCTGATTCAGCACTGAGTTCCTATTGTCAGCTGGACAGTTAACAAAGATGCACAAGAAATGTCTGTGGGCAGTAGCCAGCCAACTTTTATTTAAATCAGTATCTGGGTGCCATGAGTACAAGGCTGTGGCCTCACCGAGGACAGTCAGTGGAGAGTTACAAACTGGGCCTCCAGTGACCAGTCTTGAAAAATGCCTTCCCAAAGCCCCTGTACTTCAGGTTGTCCTGTGGGATAGGAGCAAATGCTCTTCCCTCCACAGTGCAGCCCCAGTGGGAGCTAAGGTCCCAAGAAGAGAGGATGGTGTTCAGGACAACAAGGGACTTGGGGCCCCAGATTAAAGGCCCGGGGGCTGTACTTTAGTGTGATCCATAACTCACTCTGACATCTGAACAGAAGGATGGGCTGCCCATCCTCCCTGCCCCCACCTTTCACTTAATCATCAGGAAGACAGGGAACCCGGCCTTGAGACATTGCTAGCAGTTCCTCTTGAACCCCTGATTTTTCCTTTGCAAGCCTGGCTGGCCAAAGAAGCCTAGAGAGGAAAGCAGGGCAGCGCTGGAGAAAGGAGTGGGTGTCCTGAGTGGGCCTAAAGGCTGGAGGGTCTGTGCCTTCCCTCCTTGCCCCAGCCCCTCCTGCTCTGGGGCCAGCCGCACTGGGCCTCATTCCTGGAGGGCCCTGTCTCTCGGCAGTGTTGCTAGGTACGGTGATCCTGGGCGCCTGCCACCGGCTGGCCATGGCTCTGCCTGGAGACCGTCGGGGAGGCTGGGAAGAAGGAGCTGCATTATGTGCCTGATCCCGCCCTCCCGCCCCCAGCCTCAGCACAGTGAGCTTTCCGGAGGGATGGTTATGAGCCAGCCCATCCCCAGGCCTTCCTCTTTGTGCAGGGACCTCCCCATCAGACCCCCCACCTTTGCTGGCTGCCCCCTCCCCCCTTCCCTCCAGTTCAGCAGAGCCACAGTTAAGCCTGGGGTTAATGCCCAGTGACACCTGCAGGTTGGCTAGTGTTGTTGACATGGGGTTGGGGGAGGGGAGCGGGTGATGGGGGAGATCGTTGGTGGCTTTATTATGGAGAACTCAGCAGGCCTGGGGCCTTCTATTGTCCAAGTGGCAAATAAATAAATAGGAGAAAGTAAGTCTTCCCCATGGCTTACCGACGGGAGGTTAACAGCTGGACATGACATGACAAATTGGGCATTTTTCTTTGGGGACTGATCCTTACAGCAGCTAGCAGGGAGAATGAGAGAGAGAGGGAGGGGGGAGTTGAGAGTGAGAGAAAGCAAGCTGAGCACAGAGCACAGAACGTGCTAGTCACAGAAGTCGACGATGAAGCCATGTATGAGTGTACGTGAGGACGTGACTGGAGTGTGCAGGGAATATGGCACCATGTTTTGAGCATTAAAAAACAAAAGAAAACAAGGATCTATGCATATGACTGACTCAGGGGTAAGCCCAGAAACCCAAACGCTGGGTATCTGGCCATAGTGGGGGAGGTATCTCTGGGTTCTGTCTTCTTGGACCCCTTCCCACTCCTGCCAAATGGAAAACCAAAAGGTCAGCGTGCCTCTGATCACAAAGAATCCCCTCCCTGCAGATGGGTGGGATTACCAGGCAGTTGCCAATGGTGGGGCAAGCAGCCTATGGCAGCCTGGGACTGGAGTGTGGGCTTGCAGTCATGCCTAGTCTGTTGGAGCATCCCGCATGGCCTACCTTCTTCCTCCTCCCCAGGGAATGCCCAGCAGAAGGTCTGAGGATTACATGGGAACCCCTCTGGAACAATGGTCCAGTTGCTCACTGGAGTGGGGTGGGAACAAACTGGAGCAGGAGTGGACAGGAGAATGACTGATCTGACCAGGGGCCCGGAACCTTTCTGAACTAAGGGCTGCCCTCCACCTTCTGAGGCAGCAGACTGTAGTGGTGCTCTGGAGTTAGACACATCTTATTTCCCTTCCTCTTGACCCGATGGTCTTGGTATTTTACTTAACCTCACCCAGCTTCAACCTCCTTATAGGTAAAAAGGGAATAATACAAGTACCTTCCACATAGGCCAGTGTGTGGTTTGAATGACTTAATGCATGTAAGAGTCTGACACATGATGAATTCTTTATTAATGCCACTTAGTACTGCTCTGGAGCTAGCCAACATTTCCTCCCTGTTGCCCTGTGTTTTAAGATTGACTAAGGGAGTTCTACGGAACTGTGCTCTAGAGAAAGAGGGAAGTGCATGTCTAGTTCCCATTTCCAGAAGTTATCTGCCTGATCTCCAACGGCTGGGCATAGATTAACCTAGAGTCTTTGTGGAAACTCACCTGAAAGAATCACCTCCTTCAAGGCTCGTGTTCTTACAGTGGGATGCAGGGAGAAGCCTTGCTGGCTGTGCCCAGCCTGGCCAGCATTCCTAGGACACTTAGAGGGAAGAGAGGTTTCCTGGCATTTAGGACATTTGTGGTGTGTCCTTCTAGAAGGCAAATCTCCATTCTCCCTCTGGACTAGAGAAAAACTACAGGATAATGGTGAAAAGAAGCTGAAGTAATTAGTTCATCCAAGAAATACTTATTGAACATGTACCAAGTGTCAAGTGCAGCTCTAGACCCGAGAAAAAGAATCATAAACAGGGTGAGATCCTGCAGACATCCCTTCTTAAAGAACAACTCTGCAATTCATTAAGAAGGTGACCAGGACACCTCTGCATTGCACCCCTTCAGTGTGCCCATGGCCCATTATCATCTTTGATGCTTTTCCTATTGGACGATTAGCAGAAGTTTTATTGAAGGGAGGTATGAGAGGAGGAGAAACATGGAGAAGAAAGCCACCGTGTATTCCATGCTGGAACTAACTCTTTACATATAGTGTCTAATAATGTCCCAGGTATTCTACAAGGCAGTTAATGCTACTCTCCCCTTCTTCCTGTACTGATAAGGACACAGAGAGTCGGAGGAGGACGTGACTTAGCCAATATCCCCAGCTGGGAAAGGACAGGAAGCAGATTTGAATCTAGAGCCTCATAATTCCCCACATGATTTGCTGAAGAAAACCTGCCACAGGGAGCAAAGGCAGCGGTGCAGGAGACGGAGGCTGGGAGAGCTGGCCGGGTGCAGAGGTGTCCACAGGGCAAAGGAAAGGAGACGTCTAGGGGGGGAGCCTTAAGGTGGGTGAGACCCCCAAGCCTCCCTAAAACAGCATGGTGCAACCTCTATCAGAAACCCTTCTTCTTACAGTCCCCTACCTCATTGTAAATCTTCCTGTACTAAGTGACAGGCAGTCTGAACCCGAGAGAGACAGGGGCTAGTTCTCTGAAGATCATTGCCAGACATAGAACCAATGGAGGTTATACAGAAAGGCATCTTGAAAGCTTTAGGGCCTTCACAGGTGACACAGACAATAAGCCCCCATGACAACTCCTCGTCTGATGCAGGCTGTGAAGGAATTGAGGGGCTTGCTCTCAGCCTTGGTTCTGACCATCCAGCCTCTTTACAGTCAGTATCAAAAGGCCAACTCCCTTGTCCTCCTCCCCAAGCCCAGATCCTTGACCCAGTGGCCCCTACGTCCTGCCTAGGAGAATCACCACTGCTGTAAGATCTGAGAGCAGGAACCACATACGAGCTTTCTTCTTCCAGGAAGTCCCTTCCCCCAGCTCCCTGCTACTCACTCCCCTATATAATATTCCACGTTAGAGCTCATAAATGCTGCTGCGGGTCCCCAGCCTGATTGAATTTGGAAGCCATTGTTTACAGACGTCTGGCTGTACAGGGGGATTTATTGAATTTTCCATGAAATGTTGCTCCCCTAATGCTGTAAAAGGCAAGCAGCCCACATCAGAGGAGCCCTGCGTTACAGGATCATGTTACCCCCGAGATGGAGTGCTTGCTTCACAGTCGCTGATGCACTGAGCTCCAGCTCCAAGGTAGTAAGAGAGGCCTCGGGGCTCACTCCTGACCCCTTGAGGGCACCCCAAAGCCATGACTTCTGAGCCTGCCTGCACCCATGTGTTCCCCTCAGTCCACTTCCAGTTAGTCTCAAAGCCCTGGAGGCACTGTCTCAAACAGCTCTCCCTAGTCTGTGCACCTCTGCAGCCCACCTGCCATGAACCACCCACTGCCATAGCAGCCTCTGCAGGACCCCTCTACCCCCCACCCCTGTGCAGCCTCCCTCATCTGCCCCTGTCCCTGAGTCACAGCCCTTAATGCACATATTCAGCAAGTAAATAAGCAAAGGACAGCAAGAGGTAGGGCAGAAATAAAGGAGCAGAGAACCAGGGTGTCACAAGTGTCACAGGCAGAGAAGGAAGCTTCCTCCAGGTTCACTGGCAATTCTCAGGCCCCAGAAGCCCCAGGATAGGGGAAAGGCAGCGCCTATGAGACAGAGCCAAAGTGGAGATGTGTCCTTGCATGTACTTCAAAAACACAACTGGACTGAGTGTTCCCTATTTTAAAATATACTGTCGGGGCTAGGTGCCTGTGGCTCAAGTGGCTAAGGCACCAGCCATATACAACTGAGCTGGCAAGTTCGAATCCAGCCCGGGCCCACCAAACAACAATGACAGCTGCAACCAAAAAATAGCCGGGCATTGTGGTGGGCACCTGTAGTCCCAGCTACTTGGGAGGTGGAGGCAGGAGAATCACTTGAGCCCAGGCGTTGGAGGTTACTGTGAGCTGTGATGCTACAGCACTCTACTCAGGGCGACAGCTTGAGGCTCAGTCTCAAAAAAAAAAAAAGATACTGTCAGGTGCTGCCTGTGGCTCAAAGGAGTAGGGTGCTGGCCCCAGATGCCAGAGGTGCTGGGTTCAAACCCAAGGCCGGCCAAAAACTGCAAAAAAAAAAAAGATACTATCTTTAACTCTCATCACTTCTTGAGCTTCTGCCTCCTTCACTGCCTCACTGCTCGAAGGCTTATTCATATTTAACCACTTCCACTTCTCACCACTGGCTCATTTCTGCCGTTGTCCTTACCTCCTTGGTGAATTTGTTCTGTTAATGGTTATTCACACACAAACCCCAAGTTTGTGTTAATGGTCACCCTTCTCTTCAGCTAGCCCTGCGGGCCACCCTCCTGAAACCCTTTTCTCTCTCGGTGTCTCTCCTACCTCCTCTTGGTTCTCCTTGCAGACAGCTCCTTCCCTGGCTCTTTGCCCTCCTGCCACCCTAAATAAAAGTAGGTGTTTCCCAGTGTTCTGTTTTTGACCCTTTTCTCTCAGTGCGCACTTTAATTTGATGAGCTCATCTGTTCCTACAGCTGCAGCTATCATCTTTATTTAGAGGACTCCTGAATATAAAGCTCCAAATCTGACCTCGTGCAGCTCTGGTCCCATTTTTCCAACTGCCTGGTGAATATCTTCCGTGCTATGTCCCATACCCATCTCAAAATTGAATCCATCATCTGGCCCCCACTCCTGTGATAATTCACCTCTGGCAATCCTTATTTATGTTGATGATATTATCATCCTCTCAATTACCCAGTCATGAGAGCTTGAAGCTGTCTTTGGTAGAAGTAGATGCTCCAGCCCCCAAAACCTACTGCATACAGAGTATCTCCATCTGGACTCTGTTTTTTTGTTTTTTTTTTTTTTTTTTTTAGACAGAGCCTCAAGCTGTCACCCTGGGTAGAGTCCCGTGGCATCACAGCTCACAGCAACCTCCAACTCCTAGGCTCAAGCGATTCTCCTGCCTCTGCCTCCCAAGTAGCTGGGAGGTTCCTCCAGGTTCATTGGCAATTCTCAAGCCCCAGAAGCCCCAGGATAGGGGAAAGGCAGCGCCTATGAGACAGAGCCAAAGTGGAGATGTGTCCTTGCATGTACCACAGGCACCCGCCACAACGCCTGGCTATTTTTTGGTTGCAGCTGTCATTGTTGTTTGGCGGGCCCGGGCTTGATTCAAACCAACCAGTTCAGGTGTATGTGGCTGGCTCCTTAGCCGCTTGAGCCACAGGTGCCAGCCTCCATCTGGACTCAACACAGCCATGATGACCCCAGGGCATACACACATAAACGCACGACTTGTGCTCTTTCCTTTATTGCCTCTCTAACATGAACAGCACCATTATCCTCCCAGGCCCCTAAGCCAGAACCCTAGGTGTCCTCGCTTCTTGGGTCTTGGCCTCATATCCCCCAGCCTCCATCAGTCACTAAATCCTGTGGATTTCTTTTTTCGAGACAGAGTCTCACTTTGTCACTCTCAATAGAATGCCCTGACGTCATAGCTCACAGCAGCCTCAAACTCGGGCTCAAGTGATCCTCTTGCCTCAGCCTCCCAAGTAGCTGGAACTACAGAGACCTGCCACAATGCCTGGCTATTTTTAGAGATGGGGTCTCACTCTGCCCCGTGAGCTCAGGCAATCCACTCACCTTGGCCTCCCAGAGTGCTGGGATTACAGACATGAGCCACTGCGCCTGGCCTAAATCCTGTGGATTTCTTACCATCCCTAACGTGTGTTCCCAGTCTCCAGCCCCTCATATCTCACTTAGGTTGTCTAAAAAATCTTCCCTACTGGCATCCACTTCCCCCCTGCTGCTCACATGATCTTGTTAAAAGTCCACTCTAACCCCTGCCTAAACCCTCCAATGGCTCCTCGTGGGTCCCAGGACAATATACAAGCTCCCTAACGCCAACTTGCATTTGCACAGGTGATTCCTTTACCTGGAACGTTCTACTTCACACCAGGCTCTCCACCCTTCTTTACTCAGCCTCTATTTGGTACTCTCCCTGGATCATTCTCTAAGACCAGCTCAGAGGTCCTATCTTCCCTGACCCCTCCAGCATAAGAAACACTTTTTTTCTACTAAGTGCGCTTAGTTCATCAGAATAGCAATGATAGGCTCGGCGCCTATAGCTCAACCGGCTAAGGCGCCAGCCACGTACACCTAAGGCGGGTTCGAATCCCCAGCCCGGACCCGCCAAACAACAATGACGGCTGCAACCAAAAAATAGCCAGGCGTTGTGTCGGGCGCCTGTGGTCCCAGCTACTTGGGAGGCGGAGGCAAGAGACTCGCTTGAGCCCAGGAGTTGGAGGTTGCTGTGAGCTGTAATGCCATGGCACTCTACCCAGGGGGACAGCTTGAGGCTCTGTCTCAAAAAAAAAAAATGTCTTAAAATAGGTCCAGCACCCGCAGCACAGTGATTATGGCACCAGCCACATTCACCAAGGGTGGTGGGTTCGAACCCGGCCCAGGCCAGCTAAACAAACAACTGCAACAAAAAAAAACAGCCAGGTGTTGCAGCAGGCGTGCGTAGTCCCAGCTGCTTGGGACGTTGAAGCAAGAAAATCACTTAAGCCTATGAATTTGAGGTTGCTATGAGCTGTGACACCACAGCACTCTACCAAGGGCAACATATTGAGACTGTGTCAAAAAATAAAATAAGGTCCTAAAATAACTGTCCGCTCAGAATTCCATAACCACGGAAAATACCCTTCAGAAATAAAGGTAAAATAAAGACATATTCAGAGGAAGGAGAACTAAGAAACCTGGTCTCCAGCAATCCTGCTCTAAAAGAAATATTAAAGGAAATGCTTTAGCTGGAAGGAAAATGTGGATGGAACATCAGGAATGAAAGAAGCGTAACAGGAATAGTAAATACCTGGGTAAGGAAAATGGATTACCCTTTCCCTCCTATACTCTCTAAAATACGTGTAACAGTTAATAGTAAAAGCTGTAAACATTACATTGCATTATTACATGTGTAAATGTAAAGGGATAGAATCCATAAACTAACAAAAACTGAGGAAAATAACAAGACCTAAATGATAGTACAGTTTCTACACGTCAGCTTAAGTAGAAAAATGTGAAAGCAGACTGTGAAGAGTTCCGTATGTATGCTACCATCACCACAGAAAGCACTAATAGATTTTTTGAAAGGCTATCTAAAGAGATACTGTCAAAGAAAGCTGGGCCCAGTGGTTCACACCTGTAATCCCAGCACTTGGCAGGCCAAGGCGGGCATACTGCCTGAGCTCACAGCTTCGAGACCAGCCTGAGCCAGGGCAAGACCTCATCTCTAAGAAAAATAAAATAGCCGGGCGTTGTGACGGGAGCCTGTAGTTCCAGATACTCGAGAAGACAAGGTGAGAGGCTCGCTTAAGCCCAAGAGTTTGAGGTTGCTGTGAGCTGTGATGCCACAGCACTCTACCCAAGGTGACAAGGCAAGACTGTCTCAAAAAAACCTAAGAAAATTCAAATGGAATAATAAAAAGAGTCTAACAATAAATAATGAGGTGGGGAAAAAAGAAATACAAGAATGACAACCTGAGAGCCCAGACACCTACTAAAATGACAGAAATCCGAATGTGATAATTACATTTTAAGTATAAATCGTGTAAATACACACATAATAGTTACATTAAGTGTAAATGCCCCATACTGAGAATTCATTAATTCTCAAAGGACGATTATAATGCTACTTATATCCCATTTTCATAGTTGATCCTCTTAATTTCCTCATGATTTGGCAAAAGAAATTTCCTGAGAAATTTGAGGAAGAAATTGCTGTATGGAACCAGTTTTACCCCTTTGGTGTATCCTGCACTGAGAGTTATAAAGTCTTCTGTTATTGGAGTGTCTTATTTTTCCTTGCATGTCCTATACTGTCTTTTTAAAAGTTTTTTTTAAATTGATAAATTAAAAGTATATATATTATTGTGTACATCATGTTGTTTTGAAGTACATGTATGTTTTGAAATGACCCAATCAAGCTAATGAACATTTGCACGACCTCATACACTTATCAATTTGGGGGGGGAACACTTAAAATCTACCACAGTGCCATTGCCTTTCCAATGGACATGGCAGCTACTTTACTTGGTACACAGATATTCATAACTTTAATAACTTCACTCAAAACTGTACCTTCCAACATTTTCCTAAGGAGTTGTCTTTTTAATGTTTCTGACATTCCCTCTTGCATTTTCTGATGTGAAGATCATAACTCCAATTTCTTGCTGTTTATATCTCTCCACATTTTTATTTTTAGCCTTTCTGTAACATTTCTCTCTTACATGCAGCAGTTTCCTTATGCTTTGTGAGACAATCTGGAAGTATTTTTATTAATAAGTGTGTTATTCTCATTTATATTTATTGGCATATATAAATATAAATGACCAATACGTTTGGTCATGATTCTGTCAAGTTATTACCTTATGTTTACTGCGTATGAAAACCAAATACAACATCTTGAATCAGTAAAAATTTTGGAGACCTACAAAAAGATGCTCACTAACCACATATCCACTTAATTATAGCTCTGAGTGTACAGGTAAGGACAGTGCTTTGCTAGTTCTCCAGACCCATCAGCATTATACCTAGTAACAGTAACAACATTCTCATAGTTTTATTGATTTAAAAGATGCCTCAATTTTTTTTTTTTTGAGACAGAGTCTCACTTTGTCATGTTGGGAAAGAATGCAGTGGCATCACAGCTCACAGCAACCTCAAACTCTCAGGCTCAAGAGATCCTCCTGCCTTAGCCTCTCAAGTAGCTGGGACTACAGGTGTGAGCCACCACCCATGCCTAGCCTAAGATGCCTCAATTCTGACATGTGGGGGGAAAAACAAAGAAGCCACGGGAAACTAGAGCCCCACATGGGACACTAAGGCAGGTGTGCACGCGTACACACACACGTACACACACACACACACCCTATCTAACCTTCCCAGGCATGTGAAAGCACTCACAACTCAATACAATCATACAGCAGAATACTTTTAAGCTGTGGATTGTGATTCTTTAGTGAACTCCAACCAACATTACCTTTAAAAACTAAAATAGAATAGATATTACTGGGGTTCACTGAACACAGCAAGGGAAAATACCATGAAATTCTGCTTCCACGACATAGGGTATAGTTTGCTAGGGCTGCCAAGGCCAAGCACACAGATGGGCGGCTTGCAGAGAAATTTACTTTCTCACAATCCTGGAGGATGGAAGTCCCAGGTCAGGGTGTCAGAAGATTGGCGTTATCCCACGACTTTTCTCCTTAACTTATTAAGTGGACATCTTACAGCTCTGAACAGACAATTAAAACGTACTTTAACATACTATAAGCTTAAGGGGTCTAACTGTAATACTGTTATGAAATTTGAGAATTCCTCCAGCTTCTGGGTCCGCAGGGGTACCCATAATATAACCATGGACAGGAAAGTACTTCTGTTGATGTTTTCACTTAACTGTTACCTACTTATTTAAAGAAACAAAAACACTGGTTTTAGGTCTAGGGTTTGTATATCAGTATAAAAGCTTTCAGTTACATTCCAGGTTATATGCCTATGTTTTCATAGAACGTTACTCAGCCTTTCAGTACTTGACTTCCTGCTGTGGTTTGAATGTGTCTCCAAAATTCATATGTTGGAAACTTATTCTTCAATGAACAGTATCCAGACGTGTGGAGACCTTTAAGAGGCGATTAAGTAATTAGGGCTCAGCTGGATTAATGTCTTTATTGCAGGAAGGAGTCTGTCCTTGTCAGAGATAATGTTTTCACAACACAGAGACTCAGCCTGTTCCTGCTTCTCACTCTGACGGGATGGTACAGCACAGGCCCGTTGTCAGGTGCTGTGTCACCACTGCAGCTGGCAGAACAGGCACTTAGGCTCATTTCTTGGAGGCACAAAGTTTAGAATGTCCATTACTTTACACCTGCAGCTTCCAAAGAGCGCAGAAATGAGGACTCTGCAGCCCATTCCCCTCCAGTGTCTCCTCACCCCATGTCACCAGGAGCTCTCAGATCAAGTTCGTCCTTGTACTTGTCACAGCACACATCATTTTGTTGTTGTGACATCCATCCTGTCCCACCACTGTTGCTGCAGCCGCAGCAGAGGGATGGGAACGGAGACACACAGCCCACGCCTCTGTAACCACGGCCTTCACGTCATGCGATGCCCTGTTAAATAATGAATCAGTTTCTTATGTTGCTGAAGCAACTCCAGAGCACTGTGGCAGGTGAAAACTTCTAAATAATTCATTCTAGTATAGTTTACATTGAGGATAAAGAGATTTAAGGGTCTTTTCTTTCACAGCCTCAAGACTTATTTCTCTCTTCTTTAGGACACATACAGCTAGGTTTGGGCATGCAGGAAGCAGTTACAAAAGAACTTCTCCAGAAATGCATTTTTGACTTAAAAGTTATAATTCTGCCCAAACTTAACTTTGATAAAACACCACCTCTAACTTAAACTGAATCAAACCATCTAAAATACTGAACAGTGGTGTCCTGGAGATGTACTTATAGGTCATGTTATTATTTAATCTTAAAGATATGGAAACCATGTAAGCACAAGTTAATTGTGATAGAACTATCAATTAGTCTTTTCCACCACTGCATGAAGAAATCAAGCAAATAAATGAAAAATAAAAAATAAACATGATTATTTTTACTGTGTGGAATATTTTAATTTTGAAGAGTGATTTATGAAACAGTATTATTAGTCACATGAAAATTACTTAGATAAATTGTATTTCAAATTTTTCTAACTCAGAAAGTACACCTAAAAATAAAAAACACTAAACATTGAATTAGACACATACATATAAGACAGGCAAAGATGATCATCTCAAAAATAGTTTGAGTTATGTACAGAAAAATACTGAATTTCCTAGTGTGACCCAGAAGCAGTTCCCCAGTTGCTGTGATAAAATCCTTTGAGATTTAGGCATGTTTGAGTATAAGCAAATATTACAATTTAGAATCATACATGAATTATTATATAGGAAGACTGTTCTTCTCTTAGGTTTTTTAAAAAAGTTTTCAATTCCTAGCATGTCAACTGTTAACCCTGATTTTACCAAGATTAAGCACCACCTTTAGGTTATCCAGCAAGTACTTAAAATTTCATGGGTCTGGGCCTGGCATGGTGGCTCACACCTGTAATCCCAGCACTCTGGGAGGCTGAGGTGGTTGGACTGCCTGAGCTCGCCGGTTGAGCAAGAGAGACCAGCCTGAGCAAGAGTGAGACTCTCCATCTCTAAAAATAGCCGGGCATTGTGGCAGGTGCCTATGGTCCCAGCTACGTGGGAGGCTGAGGAAAGAGATTCGCTTGAACCCAAGAGTTTGAGGTTGCTGTGAGCTGTGATGCCACCACACTCTTACCAAGGGTGACAAAGTGAGATTCTGTCTCAAAAACAAAACAAACAAAAAAGACATTTCATAGGACTGTCAAGCTTAAACCAAATTTCACCTTATAATAGTCCAGCATACAATATAATGGCTTAGGGAGTCGACAAAGCTTTATACCGCAATATTAATCTCCTTTCAAAAAAATGTCTTAGGATAACGCCCAAACTATCTTTTTAAAAGCCACATGCTTCCAAAGCCGACTGATGTTTAAAAACAATAAATAAAAATATCTTATTCATTAAGTAAACATTTACTTATGTCTACTAAGAAATATTACACTAAATACAATTCCTCCCCATGAAAATTAAAATGAATACAAAAAAATTACAATTTAGTAAATGATATGACATAAATAAATACAGGAAAATAGAGGTGTTAAGTAAGATAACTAGAAAAGGCTTCCCTAGAGAGATCATCATTAAGTCAACAAATGACATTTTCCTTGTAGGAATTACACACAAGAAAGAATTAAGAGATTCAGCCAGTATACTTTAAGAGGAAGGCTGCACTGGGGAATTAAGATAAATTTAGAGAAGACAGTAAACCCAACTGACATTCATTTTACATTCAACATAACAGGAAAAATAACATATTATGAACACACACTTGGAGAACAGAAAGGTAGCATAGAGAAAATGCTAATTCATGAAGATACCTCTTTCATGCCTATATGTAGGATAAACTGCAGTAATGGAAACAAAACCAGAAAAACTGGCTCGGCACCTATAGCTCAGCAGTTAAGGCACCAGCCACATATACCAGTTGGACTGGTGGGCTTGAACCTGGCCCAGGCCTGCTAAACAATGACAACTGCAAAAAAAGCTGGACATTGTGGCCGGTGCCTGTGGTCCCAGCTACTTGGGAGGCTGAGGCAAGAGAAGCGCTTAAGCCCAAGAGTTTAAGGTCGCTGTGAGCTGTGACACCAGGGCAACAGTGAGACTCTGTGTCAAAAAAAAAAAAAAAAAGAAAAACTGTGGTGGGCAGTTACCCAAAGGTGAGGTTATCAAGGTCTGTGTTAATGTGGTTGATGAAGACTTCACACAGCCAGTTAACAGGCTGGGCCATTACAGGAAAATTCCATCACTGGTGCCTCCTTGGAGATGCCAGCAAACATGCCGGCCTGGAGGGCTACAGCACAGGGCAGCTCAAGAAGGCCCCATGGCCATGATGTCAACACAACAGAAATTCTGTTACTTCCATGGGGCACCATTCAACTGTCCCAAACTGAGTAAGAGGAGTAAAGTTTCCAACTATTGACCCAAAGTGGATTATCTAGATTTTGAATCCAATTTGATATAATACAGAAAACAAAGTTCAATTATAAATTCAGAAACATATTTTTAAGATATTAGTGCTATACTTTTTCTTATTAACCTTTGTGATTATTATTCTGAAGTGGGAACTAACCCTTATAGGTGAACAGGAATCAAAAGGATTTTGATATCCTTGATGTGCATGTAGTCAAGGCATAATCCAGGCGTCCTCAAACTGCGGCCTGCAGAGGACATTTATCCAGGCTGCCGGGTGTTTTTGCTGCTGCTGCCTGTCCTGCTTAGCAGCTGACTTGTCCTGGGGCCCACAGTCCAGCCCTCCAGTGCTCTGAGGGACAGTGAACTGGCCCCTGTTTAAAAAGTTTGAGGACCCCTGCATAATCACTCTTGCTTTGTGACCGCCCATGCTGAGCACCCACTCAACACAGCAGCTGCTCCCTCACCTGTGTCCCTGCCTCAATTCCCAGTTGTCCCAAATTCAGCCTATTTAATTCTTTCTCCCCTTCTCATCTCTCAGCTACTTATAATACAGAATCACTTAGGGCCTCTAACATCTTAACACTCGCCCCGGACTTACAGAAAATCAAACAAGTTATACAACTCACATGGTCCTTAAGTGCCAAACCATAATTTGGTCATTAATTACAGCAGTCAGGTAACACGTGAAAGTCACCAATTGTCCTGTCACATCAAGTTTTACCTTTGTTCTGCCACAAATAGGCCCCCAACCCGCAGAATAAAAAAGGGGGGAAACAACCTAGCAATTAAATTTATTTTGAAGAAAAAAATAATTAGGAACTATTTTAAATTCCATAAGGCTATATGGCAAAAAATACTAAATGATCGATGATCAATTTGTAAAAGATGACCATCTCTGGGCGGCACCTGTGACTCAAGGAGTAGGGCGCCGGCCCCATAAGCCCAGGGTGGTGGGTTCAAGCCTGACCCTGGCCAAAACTGCAAAAAAAAAAGATGACCATCTCCACAAAAAACAACAAAGAGCTCACACTAACTCTAATGTATTAAATAAATCACAAGTCTTTAAGCCAGACACAGAATGATCAAGCCACCAGCAGCGCACCAGGGGGAAAGCGCCAGGTCTGGGTCTTAATGAAAAGGGACCAAAATGACTCCACGGATCTCTGCTGACTGATGGCATGTTCAGTGTACTGGACAAATGGGAAAGGTGAAAAGCTCACACACGCACACAACCGGCACAATCCAGAGACAACCGGCTGGGACGCGACAGTGTGCTGCTTAGTATCTAGAGGCAAAGTGACAGACACTGAGGTGTTTTCATCTCAGACCCTGGGTGGTCCCACCACACTGCCTGTGGAGGGAAAGGGGCGCCTGGACAGCGTGAATTCCCCTTCAGTGAAAAGAGGACAGGTCTGAAAAAGCCTTTTTAACCTCCAGAAAGCCAGTTGAAAAAAAAAGAAAAGAAACAAGAAAGGAAAGCTTTCACCCACAGTCCCATGTCCAGGACAGGACTCTTCTACCAGGCCACGCAAAGCGTCCAAGGCAGAGCCGACCCGCATTCCCAGACGCATAACCGTGTCACCCCAGAAACCAAGAGGTCCCGGGTCTCCAGGGGGTGCGGAGCACCGGGCACACACCCGTCCAGGCCGGACCAGCAGGGCCTCGCCGGTGCTCAGCCGCCCGCATCACGGTCACACTGTGTGCGGCCGGAGCCGGCAGCGTCGGGGCGGCCCAGCACCGAGGCGCTCCCTCCACGCCGGGGACACTAGCTCTGGCCGGCTCCCAGTTTTGGAGATGAACGGCCACAACGTGCGATAAACAGGTCACACCTCTCCTCTGCAGCTCGAACCGGGGCCCCGGTGCACGTGTACGGGCGCCGGCACCGCCCTGCAGTCCCCTCGGGCACAGACCGGCCGGGGCCCCTCCGTGCTGCCCGCAGCAGGCCCCGCGGCCATGGCCGCCCCCGGGAACCGTCGGGGGAGGCGGCGGCGGAGCGGCGAGGCTGTGTCGCAGGACCCGCGCGCGGCACCTGCCCTGCCCCCGCGGGCTTACCTTGTTGAGGTGCGGCTCCCGCGTCAGCAGGTAGCCGCGCTGCTGCGTGTGGCGGCGGCGGGGGGCTGCGGGCTCCATGGCGGGCGCGGAGCCGGGTGGCGGGGTCGGGCCGGGAGGCGCGGTGCGCGCTGCACTCGGCTGGTGCTGCTGCGGTGCTGGCGGCGGCGGCGGCGGCCGCGCGGGGAAAAGCCCCACGGTTGGGGGCGGGCGCGGGTGGCGAGAGGGGGTGGACGCGGCGGGAGGGGCCCGCGCGGAGCCGGCGTCCCCGGCCCGGCAGCCGCGAGAAGCGCTGAGTCATGGCCCGAGATCAGCCGAGCCGGCGTGTGCGGAGGAGGAGGAAGAGCCGGCGGTGCAGCTGGCGCCCTGGGCTACGCGCTGGGCCCCTGTGCACCCTCGGGTTCAGGGTCACGGCTGTAATCGCCCTATCTGGGTGGGACCAGCCTAAGTGCCCTGGGCACCGAGTCCCCTGCCCCAGAGACCAGGTGGGGAGGCAGGCCAGGTCCCTGACCCCAAAGACCTGAGGGGAGGGGGGCAGGCCAGGTCCCCCTGACCCCAGAGACCAGGGTGGGTGGGAGAGACAGGCCAAGTCCCTCTGACCTCAGAGACCAGGGTGGGTGGGAGAGACAGGCCAGGTCCCCCGGAGTCCAGAGACCTGGTGGGATGCTGCCCAGATCCCCCTGACTGGATTGGCCTGGGTGGGTGGGGGTGTCAGGCCAGGTCCCCTGATCCCAGAGAGCAGGTGGGGAGGCAGGCCAGGTTCCACTGAGTCCAGAGACCAGGTAGGAGACAGGCCAGGTCCTCCTGACCCCAGAGACCAGGCAGGTAGGGAGGGCAAGCCAAGTCCCCCTGATCCCAGACACCAGGTTGGATGCAGACCAGATCCCCCTGACCCCAGAGGCCTGGGAGGGTGGGGGAGGCAGGCCAGGTCCCCTGATCCCAGAGCAGGGAGAGTGGCAGGCCAGATCCCCCTGACCCCAAAGACCCTGGTGAGAAGTCAGATTCAGATCCCCCTGACCCCAGAGACCAGGTTGTGGGATGCAGGCCACATGCAAGCCTGCCCATCTTGGGAAGGTGGGAAAAGATGGGATGGCTGATCAGACCTGAGGGGCGCTGCACAAAGAAGGACTAGTGAGGGGACCAGGGCTGGTGACATAAGACTCAGGCTGCCTGATGAGACTCAGATTGGTCTCCCCTTTCTGGTTACTGTCTTGGAAGCTATTTGGCCACAGTCCTGTTGGGACTGGCCAGGCCCCAGGTCTGAGGCTGGAGGGAACCAACCTTGACCCAGAAAGCCAAGCCCCTGGCTGAACTGGGAAAAAGGCTGGAGAGGAGGGAGGCTGGGCTGCCACACCCCATCAGTTTCTGCAGTTGTTCCGGGCAATTTTATTAGAATGCCTTTAGTAAGAGGCAAGGTGTTAAGGGTGCAGAGATTCCATGAACAGCCCTATTTATCTCAGATAAAACTTTCTGGGAGTTCTAGAAACCAGATAGATGTTCAAGAACCGTTGCTCTCCCCAAGCCCTGATGATCATTCCATCTTTCAGGGCTGCAGTTTCTTCTTTAGTAAAACAAGAACGTCAAGATAAGTTCTCATCCAGCACTGAAATTTTGTTACTATATTATTGGAATTTATCCTTGGAAGTTCAAAGACTGGATAGTCAGAGCACAGTTAGCCAGAGAAGGACGTGACCAAACGGCCTGTAATAACAACCTAGAGGGTCTGTGCCCCAGCCTCCTTCTCAGTTAAGTAGTATGTTGAGTCTCTGCCTCCTCATCTCTGTATTGTGAAGCATAGTGTTTGGGATTAATCACCTGTTGCTTTTATAGCTCCATAAACTACAGGGACACCCGGTCACTGTGTTGTCTTCACTCCTAGTTATGATCTTTCCTTACCAGAATGATTTGAGAGAGTAATTTTGTTTGTTTCTTTGTTTGTTTTTTGGCCATACTTACATTCAGAGGTTTTTCTGGGCTAGTCTTAGAAGGATCTGGAATTAGTTGGTTTCTTTTCTTTCTTTTTCTTTTTTTGGAGTGGGGTCTTGCCCAGGCGGGAGAGCAGTGGCACACTCACAGCTCACTGCAGTCTGATCTCCTAGGTTCAAGGGATCCTCCCACTTCAACCTTCCAGGTAGCTAGGACTACAGGAATACGCCACCACTCAGACTATTATTTTTGTTTTTTTGTACAGACCTGCCTTGCTATGTTGTCAGGCTGGTCTTGAACTCCTGGCCTCAGCAATCCTCCTGCCTCCGCCTTTCAAAGTGAGCCACTGCTCAGCCTCCCTGTTTTTATAGAGAACATTTTATTAGCATCACAAAGTTCTTTAAAAACATTCCCCCTATTTAATGACATATTTCATTATAAATTCTATAATGCATAAAAATTAGCTCTACAACATCTAAGAAGAAGGTATACTTTACAAAACTCACTCTCCGGAATTCACTCATGTTTTGTGTGAGATGAAAACAGTTTACAAGCAGGCCCTGGAGCCAAACTCAAGATGCTTAAAGAGAAACAAAAAATGTTAGAACAGTAGAACCCTGTTATAATGAGGCCCTTACTGCTTCAATTTAGACGTATTACTTGTCTATTCCTGTTTCTGAGATGTAATGTTTACAGATAGGAACGCTATTATAAAAATAGAGAGTAACACAAAAAGTGTGTCTGGCCAGCATTAGGCGGGGAGGACAGTACGGGGCCAGTGTAGGTGAAAGCTCACACCTTCCGACCACATGCTTGCTTCCCGTATGAAGAGAGTTCCAGTCATCATGACAGCAGGATAAGGCCTGGCTGAGGAAGGCAGTGTGTCATTAACATGCAGTTCCAAGAATACTGAAAAGAAGCTGTTTTTCCCCAGAAATTTTAGCTAGAACATTACATTTTTAGTTCTTATTACTTGTTTGCAAGGTAAGGCATTATTGCCAAGAATATGTAGGAAAACAAACCTAGAAAATATTTTTGTTATAATTTGCTTTTTAAGAAGCAACATTCTGCACATGACTGATAACTTTAACAGTGGGTGTGGTTCACAAATGATGGGACTACAACTTGTAGGTTTTTGGTACTCAGGGGAGAATTTCATCAGTCAAAAGCATATATTTCTTGCCCAAGTTAAAATGATTTTGCCACATAATTAGCCTGCAGAACATAGATTAAAATATGATTGAAGTAGAGATTCTGAAGTAGAGATTATTTAATCTGTGTCAGTTGCGATTGTAGGTGCAGAACGTGGGGTACACATCCTCACCACCCTGGCAAGGGCACAGCTGGTGAGAGAAAGCAGGCCAGGAACCAAACTGGATGACCACAGCAACCCTGCCCACCCCCTGGAATGCTTCAAGGCCAGCCTCCTGGGAAACAACAGAACAGTAACTTTTACTCTGGTCCTGGCTGGCTGCCAATTAAGGGAGTAACTTCTAAGTCTGCCCTGAATTACAGAAATCAGTCTCCCTCTCCCTGCGGAAGGGATGACCCATCTGGGAACCCCCTTCTACCTTCAACCCTCCTGATAAGGGGTAATAAAAGTTCCTCTTGAAACTTTGAAGCTGAGCTGGCTCCTGCTCAGAGTCCACTCTGCTCTTTTTCTCCTTTCTCTGCTAATAAAGTCCTTCTCATTCCTGGACTGGCGTCCTCTGCTTCTTAGGGACCCTCCCCCTGACCCAACCCCAGATCCCTTCATAAAATCTCAGGCAAAACCTAATAGCACATATAGCAATTCAAATATTTACTTTCATGAGAAAAAGATGATCTAATAAAAAAGTATCTATATGGGGCGGCTCCTGTGGCTCAAAGGAGTAGGACGCCGGCCCCAAATGCTGGAGGTGGCGGGTTCAAACCCAGCTCTGGCCAAAAACTGCAAAAAAAAAAAAAAAAAAAAAAGTATCTATATGATGGTGAATTATCCTGTGTTTCTTCACACAAGAAGCCCAATAGTATTACATCTTAAAATATAGTACATATTTTATATTATAGTACATCTCAACTTGGACCCCAAATTTTTATCAGAAATACTTGATTTGTACTTAGATTTTATAAATTTACAATTGTAATAGTGGATTCCTATACCCAACCTGTTGCAAATATACTTTAAAGTTTTCCAATAACTACATTGAGCATCAGTTTTATTTTTAAATTAGCATCCAGCTACTCTGGAGGCTAAGGCAAGAGAATCACCTACACCCAAGAGCTGGAGGTTGTTGTGAGCTGTGACGCCACAGCACTCTACCAAGGGTGACAAAATGAGACTCTGTCTCTAATTTAAAAAAAAGAAGAAGAATACATTAGGTTTTACATGCACAGTTAGAGGACGAGGACTTCAGTGTTCCTTCAATCCATAAAGTATGAATTCTGAATCACACTGACTGGGTTTAAATCTTTGTGGGTCTGTGACTTTAGAAACCTTATTCTCTCTGGGCCATAGTTTCCTGAGTGAAAAATGAGGATAATAAAAAATCTGCCTTTTAAAGTTGTTGTGGAGATTATTTAATCTGTGTGTATTTTTTAATAGATCGTGATTTAGTGGTCACTGACTATATGCCCTTGTCAGACCCGGGGCCAGGTCCTGGAAGAACAGTAGTGAATGATACAGACTCCCTAGCATCTGGAAATTACATCCCATTGAGACATCAAAAATACACAAAGCACTTAGAACAGTGCCTATCCCGTAGAAAGTGCTCAACAAGTGTTATTCTTTTCCTTCATGGCCCAGGTCATCTTATTTCCCACATATTTACCCCTTAATTCATCAAAAGGTTTATGGAACATTTACTTACAATATGGTAAGGCTAACACTGGAGACGGGTGGGCAAACCTAGGCCTGTGGAGACAAACCACTGACAGGCAAGAAGTGGGTAAGTACAAAATCTGAACTGTGCAAGAATTCAGTGTGCACTTCTCAGTAACATGGAGACTAACTTTCTTTTCTTTTTTTTTTTTTTTTTTTTTTTGAGACGGAGTCTCACTATGTTACCTTTGGTACAGTGCCTTGGCGTCACAAACGCTTGGGCTTAAGCAGTTCTCTTATCTCAGCCTCCCAAGTAGTGGAACTACAGGTGCCTGCCACAACACCCAGCTATTTTTTTTTGTTGTGGTTGCCATTGTTGTTTGGCAGGCCCGGACTGGGTTCAAACCCACCAGCCCTGGTGTATGTGGCTGGTGCCCTAGCCACTGAGCCATAGGCACTGAGCCTATAATTTCCTTTTTTTTTCAGAGAAGGGGTCTTACTATGTTGCCCAAGCTGGTGTTAAACTCCTGGGCTCAAGCCATCCTCTCACCTCACCCTCCCAAGTAGTTGGAATTACAGCTTCGTGCCACCAAGTGCCCAATTCATGTTGTGTTTTTAAATTGTATCATCTGTATCATACTTGGGGTGCTTTGTATTGAAGCACTTGAAAATATTTCTTTCTTCTTCTTTTTTTTTTTTAAGATAGAGTCTCCCTTTGTCGCCCCTGGTAGAGTGCTGTGGCATCATAACTCACAACCTCAAACTCTTTGGCTCAAGCAATTCTCTTTCCTCAGACTCCCAAGTAGCTGGGACTATAGGTGCCTGCCACAATGCCTAGCTATTTTTAGAGATGGGGTCTTGCTCTGGCTCAGGTGATCCACCCACCTCAGCCTCCCAGAGTGCTGGGATTACAGGCCTGAGCCACTGGGCCTGACCTTGAAAATATTTCTGAATGGTAGAATTATTTTTTCAGGTATAAGTACAAGACAGGGTTAGTAACTCTTCATTTACATGTTTTTAGTGGACTTATCCTCACAGAGGATATTCCCAGAAATATTCATCAACTCTGACAGGGAAAGCACTCATTTAGACAAGTAGTGGCAGGTGCGTGTACTTGTCAACACGGCATTAAATACGGTAGTTTAGAACACGGACTCTGGAACTGACTGCCTGGGTCCTGCACCACCTGACTTGTGTGCCCTCAGCCTGTTCCTCACCTCCCATCTCCTCAGATGATTCCTCCTGACAGCAGAGACAGATATGAGTATTTGTCAGATGAAAACAAGATCAAGTGAATCAGGCACATCTCTGTCTATATACTTAGTTTTAATTAAAAAAAAAAAACACTATCCATTACTAAAAGAAATTAAAGTGTTCTAAGCACGTAAATTTTACTGAGCAATTTCAGCAAGTTGGGTTTTGGCCTTAGAAAGTAGAATTAAGAGGCAAGTGCAGTGGCTCATGCCTGTAATTCCAGCACTCTGGGAGGCTGAGGCTAAAGGATTGCCTGAGATCAGGAGTTCAAGACCAGCCTGAGCAAGAACAAGACCACATCTCTAAAAGTATCTGCACCTTGTGGTGGGCACCTATAGTCCCAGCTACTTGGGAGGCTGAGGCAAGAGGATTGCTTGAGCCCAGGAGTTGGAGGTTGCTATGAGCTGTGATGCCATGGCACTCTACCAAGGGCGACATAGTAAGACTCTGTCTCAAAAAAAAAAAAAAAAAGAAAAGAAAAGAAGGTAGAATTAAGTGGCTTGACAAGTTCAGTGTCAATCTTGTGAGATGGACAATGTTATATTTCTGTTTGTGTTTTTTGACTCTCACAACTATTTTTTTAATTGCTTGTTTTTTTTTAAATTCCATATTTTCCCTAGATATCACCACTGAATAGCTTCAATAATATGCCATTTTTCTTTTTTTTTTTTTTTGAGACGGAGCCTCAAGCTACCCCCTGGGGAGAGTGCCATGGCATCACGCTCACGGCAACCTCCAACTCCTGGGCTCAAGCGAGTCTCCTGCCTCAGCCTCCCAAGTAGCTGGGACCACAGGCGCCTGCCACAACGCCTGGCCATTTTTTGGTTGCAGCCATCATTGTTGTTTGGTGGGCCCGGGCTGGGGATTTGAACCCACCATCTTAGGTGTATGTGGCTGGCGCC
>CAUYTI010164255.1:0-10096 GCA_963575145.1 Galago senegalensis
GCGCCCGCCACAACGCCCGGCTATTTTTTGGTTGCAGCCATCATTGTTGTTTGGCGGGTCCAGGCTGGGGATTCGAACCCGCCACCTTAGGTGTACGTGGCTGGCGCCTTAGCCGGTTGAGCTATAGGCGCCGAGCCAAGACTATCTTTATATGTGGAACTTTCCCCTGGACCCTTGGAGGAATATTGAAGTTATGATAAATAATCTCTCTTGTCCTGGAAGGGATCCTCTCACCTAATGTTTCTGTTTACCCACAGCCCTCTTTCCAACTGCAGAGACCCTTACCTATATTTCCTGTAGCCATGGTTCTCTGTCACCGACTCCCAGTGACTCATTGGCTTATAGTGTGGTAAGGGCTTAGGTTACATACCCACCATTACATTGAGAAGGGTGGCCTACTTTATTTAGGAACACAGGCTGACTGCAGCAAATGTGATGAAACAAACAGCTTTTGGGGGGGCAAGAATGCTATTTCAGACATCTGCTGATAACCCAATTTGTTGTCTGTGCCTCACACATAAATCTAACAGGCGAGGGTTTTTCTGAGTATTAGGAAAGCCCAAAACTTGGGACTCCCTTGCAGGAGAGACCAGTATCCCATGCACAGTCTAGAGCTGCCAGCACTGACCCAGGGGGTGCAGAAGGATGTCTAGGGATGAGGGCCAGGAACCAGAGCAATCTAGCTGAGTCCCTTAGGGCCTCCACCTTCACTTCCAGGACTGGCATTTGGCTCCAGGATATAACTCCTTTTAGGCGCAAAAGGAACTCTCCTGCCCTGGCAGCTTCAGCTTTATCCCTCTGTACACCAGTGCTGCAGTTCAGCCCGGAAGATGACCCCACCTTTCCCCAGCTTTCTTCTCTTCCCTCAGCCCCAGAATGGGGTGGTAGATGTATAGGGTCAGCCAGGAGGCCCGGAGTGCCACCAATTCCTTCAGCAAATCCTGTCCTTCTAGAGCAGCAGTTCTCAACCTGAGGGTCATGACCCACAGGAACTGTGTTAAAGGGCTCCAGCATCAGGAAGGTTGAGAACCACCGTTCTAGAGGGAGGAAGACTGTGGGGTGTGTGGCAGAGTAAGAAAGGGCTGGGAGGGAGGATGGGGTTTGGGAGCCGCAGGGTCCCAGTGGCCAGCCAGAACCCAAGGTCACATTTTCATAGAGGAAATTTTCTCAGCAACTTTCTAGAAAAACATTGAGTCTTTTGTCATTTCAGCAGACACCAGTTCTCTCCACTGCAGGCTCAGGGTGAAAGGGCTGAGAAAGTGTTGGTTCTTTCTGGGATTCCCTGATCAGGCTGGACATGTGCTCAAAGGCCAGATCTCTGCTTCTGGGTATGATGCTGACATGCCTGCCTGGCTCTGGGCCACTCCACAAATGCCCAAACTCACCGACAAGCCTCCTCTACCACTCCCTTCACACTCACTGGCTTCACACACTGGTGACTTAACAGTAGCATCATTTTTCACTGTAGTATTTATGTATAAGCTCACCCTTGGAGTCAATTTGAAAAATCTGTAAAATTGGCCTGCTATGGTGGCTCATGTCTCCAATCCCAGTACTTTGGGAGGCTTAAGGACAGGAGTTCAAGACCAGTCTGGGCAACATAGCAAGACCTTCCCCTCATCTCTAAAAAAAATTAAAAAATTTAGCTGGGCACTGGCTTGGTGCCTGTGGCTCAAGTGGCTAAGGTGCCAGCCACATACAACTAAGGTGGCGGGTTCAAATCCAGCCTGGGCCCGCCAAACAACAAATGGCTGCAACCAAAAAATAGCTGGGCCTTGTGGTGGGCACCTGTGGTCCCAGCTCCTTGGGAGGCTGAGGCAAGAGACTCACTTGAGCCCAGGAGTTGAAGGTTGCTGTGAGTTGTGATGCCACAGCATTCTACCCAAGGGGACAGCTTGAGGCTCTGTCTCAAAAAAAAAAAAAAATTTAGCTGGGCACGATGGCATGCTGCCCAGGAGGCTGAGGTGGGAGGACTTCAGTCCAGGAGTTTGAGGTCACAGTGGTTATGGTGCCAGCCACATACACCGAGGGTGGTGGGTTCAAACCTGGCCTGGGCCAGCTAAACATCTGCAACAACAACAACAAAATAGCCAGGCACTGTGGCGGGCACCTGTAGTCCCAGCTACTTTGGAGGCTGAGGCAAGAGAATTGCTTAAGCCCAAGTGTTTGAGGTTGCTGTGAGCTGTGATGCCACAGCACTCTACCGAGGGCAACATAGTGAGACTCTGTCTCAAGAATAAATAAACAAAAAATAAAAAGAAAAAAGAATCTGTCAAATATGATGTCATGTGACTGTGAGATGGCTTTTAGCAGCCTTGCCCCTTCTTCTGGGAAAAGAATATCCTCTTGTTGCCTCTTAATTGATCTCTTCTGATCTGAGATTTGTTTTTCTTTTTCTTTTTTTTTTTATTGAATGTTAACTATGTACATTAATGCACTTCTGGGGTACAGTGTGGGGTTTTCACATGCATTCTGAAATACTTCCATCAAACAGGTCAACACAGCCTTCACGTCATTTTCTCAGTTATTACTTTAAAACGTTCACATTCTACTCTTAGAAAGATTCACCTGTACCCCTATTAGATAAACCTCAGAAGTGATCCCTCCAAATCTCCTCCCTCCTTAAGATTTGTTTTTTAAAAGTATCTGAATTGAGCTGAAAAACTGTGGTAATATCCATGAATGGTTTTCAGAAAGAATGTGAATATTTTTAATGAAGTAGTTTTTTTTTTACCCCTAATTGTTTAAAATGGTAATTGAACGTCCTATAACTTTAACATCTATCCATTTATAGGCCAAGCTTGGCGGTTTGTGCCTGTGATGCCAGCACTTTGGGAGGCTCAGGCAGGAGGATCACTTGAAGCCTGGAGTTTCAGACCATCTTGAAGAAGAGTGAGACCCCCCATCTCTACAAAAAAGTAGGAGAAATTAGTTGGGCATTATGGCACACATCTGCAGTGCCAGCTACTGGGGAGGCTGAAGCAGGAGAATCTCTTGAGCCCAGGAGTTGAGTTTTAGTGAGCTGTGATGATGCCACTGCCCTCTAGGTGGGGCAAGAGACTCAGCTTCAAAGAAAAAAACTATTCATTTACTTAGTTGAATATCATTATTTTCATTTATTCGTTCATTCAAGACAGAGTCTCACTTTGTCAATTTTGGCCTCATAGTTTAACAACCTCAAACTCCTGGGCTCAAGCAATCTTCTTGTCTCAGGCTCCCAATTAGCTGCGACTACAGTTGCCAGCCACAATGCCCAGCTATTTTTAGAGATGGGGGGTATCACTCTGGTTCAGACTGGTCTCAGACCTGTGAGCTCAGGCAGTCCACCCACCTTGGCCTCCCAGAGTGCTAGGATTACAGGTACCAGTCACTGTGCCCAGCCTCAATTCCATTTAAAAATTTATTTGAAATGAGTTAACTTTGATATAGTAAGACATTTTATTTTAAAGAAGTTTTTAATGTTAGAAAATTATATTTGTTGGACGGTGCCTGTGGCTCAGTGAGTAGGCCCCATATACCGAGGGTGGGGGTTCAAATCCGATCCTGGCCAAACTGCAACAAAAAATAGCTGGGCATTGTGGTGGGCACCTGTAGTCCCAGCTACTTGGGAGGCTGAGGCAAGAGAATCACCTAAGCCCAAGGGTTGGAGGTTGCTGTGAGCTGTGATGCCACAGCACTCTACCAAGGATGACAAAATGAAACTCTTAAAAAAAAATTAATAAAATAAAAAATAAAATAGGATTTAAAAAACCTAAAGAAAATTATATTTGTTATAATTAATGTCAGTATAAGGTTATAAATACACCAATAGCACATTTATGTAGAAATTACAATGTTAATATTATCTATATGACATAAGCTAAAAATAAAATACTACACTACCTCATACCTTAATGAAACTAAGTAAAAGCATTCCTCTAGCAAAATTAGTGATCTTATTAAAATACTGCTGATCTTTTAACTTATATTTAAAAATTAATGACTTGAAATGGAGGTAGCTAGAAATATCTCACTAAGTTTCCATTGTCTTATTATAAATACATTTTTTTTCTTTTTTTTGAGACAAAGTCTCAAGCTATTGCCCTGGGTAGAGTGCCATGGTGTCATCAAAGCTCATAGCAACCTCCAACTCTTGGGCTCAAGTGATCCTCTTGCCTCAGTTTTTTCTATTTTTAGTAGAATAGCATGCTCTTGCTTGCTAGTCTCATCGAACTTCTGAGCTCAAGCAACCCACCCACCTCAGCCTCCAAGAGTGCTAGAATTACAGGTCTGAGCCACCTCACCTGGCCCATAACAAATTCTTAATTCCAGGTTATATTAATTTGCTTACGAGTGAATTTGCTTACAAGTTTTCCTCAGTTTGGCAGAGTTTTAGTTAAAAGTGATGTTTGGCAGTCAGCTCACTAGGATTCCAGGCATATGAAACCTTCTCTCTCACATTGTGCACTTTTTGACTTGTAGTCTCATAAAATTATAGTATCTTTAGCTGATAGTGTATCAACTAGCTAAAGATTACAACCATCTAGTCTAAGATTTATTTTTTCCGATAACATTAAAGGATAAAACTGAGTAGAATTTTTTTCAGAAAATTTATAATTTTAATAAAATACATAACCATAGAAATTAATTTACATTAATTGCTGTTAATAAATGAATTAGTATATATATATTTTTGAGACAGAGTCTCACTATGTTGCCCTCGGTAGGGTGCCGTGGTGTCACAGCTCATAGCAACCTCAAACTCTTGGGCTCAAGCAATTATCTTGCCTCAGTCTCCCAAGTAGCTGGGACTACAGGTGCCCTCCACAATGCCTGGCTATGTTTTGTTGCAGGTCTCATTGTTGGTTAGCTGGCCTGGGCCAGGTTCAAACCTGCCTCCTTCGGTTTATGTGGCTGGCACCACATACATATCTGGTGTATGTGCTATGGGCACTGAGCCAATGAATGAATTAATATTAGCTTCCAAGGTTGGTCTTTTTCTTTTTTTTTTGAGCCATATTCTCACTTTGTTGCCCTCGGTGGAGTGCTATGGCATTATGGTTGCTCACAACAACCTCAAACTCTTGGGCTCAACTATTCTTTTGCCTCAGCCTTCCAAGTGGCTGGGATTATAGGCGCCTGCCACAATGCCCAGCTATTTTTAGAGATGGGGGGTCTTGCTTTGGCTCAGGGTGGTCTCAAACCTGTGACCTCAGGAAATCCACCCTCCTCAGCCTCCCAGAGTGTTAGGATTATAGGCATGAGGCACTGCGCCCAGCCCCAAGGCTGGTCTTTTTTTTTTTTTTTTTGAGACAGAGCCTCAAGCTGTCCCCCTGGGTAGAGTGCTGTGGCATCACAGCTCACAGCAACCTCCAACTCCTGAGCTCAAGCAAGTCTCCTGCCTCTGCCTCCCAAGTAGCTGGGACCACAGGCACCCGCCACAACAGCAGGCTATTTTTTGGTTGCAGCCATCATTGTTGTTTGGCGGGCCCAGGCTGGTTTTGAACCCGCCACCTTAGATGTATGTGGCACCTAGCCACTTGAGCCACAGGTGCCGAGCCCCAAGGCTGGTCTTGATGGCTCATACCTTCACTGCTGCACTCCAAATAAAAGCAATTAGAATTTTAGAATGTTTTCCAGTGGTGGTTATAGAATACTCTGATTGTACTTACTTAATAAGAAAATTTATTACCTTCATTTAACTTTGGTCTGAAGAAAGTACCTCTCAAGGTTGGTGTTTACTTTGTCTTCAGCCAACTGCTTTGTGATTGCTAGATGATAGCAGCAAATTTAGTTACCCTTTTCACATATGACAGTATCCAAAGCAAGAACAGGAGACTGACTCTTCCTTGCTTTTCTGTTTAAGAAGCCCCTCACAGACTTGAGTCATATGCCCTTTTCCACAAGTAAAAGGAGTGGGTTCTCATGATTGGGACTAATCAGATTGGGATTATGGTTGGGATCAGCTTCCCCAAAGCACACTGGTAGGCAGAAAGTGGTAGATACCTAATAAAATCCAGGTGGAGGAGGGTAGGGTAGGGAGGGAAGGAATGCTGCATAGGCAACAACTTTTCACGACCGTAATGAAATTATAACAGAATTTTTGGTTCAATTGATAGTCATTAGTAACATTGTCATACTGGCTTGGCACCTGTGGCTCAAGTGGTTAAGGCGCCAGCCACATACACCTGAGCTGGCAGGTTCGAATCCAGCCCGGGCCCATCAAACAACAATGACGGCTGCAACCAAAAAATAGCCGGGTGTTGTGTTGGGTGCCTGTAGTCCCAGCTACTTGCGAGGCTGAGGCAGGAGAATTGCTTGAGCCCAAGAGTTGGAGGTTGCTGTGAGCTGTGATGCCATGGCACTCTACCCAGGGGGACAGCTTAAGGCTCTGTCTCAAAAAAAAAAAAAAAAATGCAGTGAGCTATGATAGTACCAGTGCACTCCAGCCTGTATGACATAGTTAGGGGGACCCCGGCTCAAAAAAAAAAAAAGAAAAAAAGTAACATTGTCATACTATAAAAATATTCTTTACTCTGGAGCCAAAGAATGTGCTGTGATTTAATTTCCTTGCTTTTACACTTCTTGTGCTTGTTTTTCTTGGAGTTGATGATTGCAACATTATTTCACTTACATACTTTCCAGTATTTATCCTTCATTTTCCCCTAAGACTTGTTGCATTCCTTTCTATAGTTTTCCAAATGCAGAGTATGTCCACGATCTGACTTCATTTGTGTTTGTGGGAATTTTTCTCCTGGAGCTTTCTCTCTGGGCCTCACTCAGGACTGGTTGCTCTCTAGGTCAACTGTCACCCCTATGGCTGTTTTAAGAAAAGTAGTATGTTTGTTAAGTCTATGCATCTGCAAATGCTTTCAGTCTACTCTAAAGCTTGACCATGTATAAAACTCCAGGTTAAAAGTCATTATTTTTCCAAAAAATTTAAGATGTCTCATCTTTGTCTTCTACATATAAGGTTATCACTAGAAGTTCAAGGCCATTCTCATTTCTGTTCATTTGTATGTGATCTTTCTTCTATTTTCTGAACACTTAAAGGATTTTCACTTCATGTCCAATGATCAGTTACTGTGTAACACAGTCCTCTGAATGAGACTTTGGAAATTAATTGTGCTGGTCATTTGGTGAGTCCTTTTAGTCTACAGAGTTGTGTCTTTCAGTTCCACTAGTTTTCTGCAATTATATTTTAGGTTATCACTTCTTTGCTTTCATTTAATCTTTTTTTTTCCTTCCCAGCACTCAGAATTATCATGTTTAATAACCAAGATTGACCTTCTGATTTTCTTTTCTTTTGTATTTTGCATCTTGTACCCATTCTCCCCACCCTCCTATTTTCTACTTTCTAGGAGGACATTTTTCCAAAACTTTCATTTTATTTTTAAATTTGAATTTGAATAATTTTTCTTTTGAGACAGAGTCTTGCTCTATTACCCAGGTTAGGGCAGTGGTGTCATTATAACTCTCTGTAACCGCCAACTCCTGGGTTTAAGCAATGCTCCTGCCTCAGCCTCCTGAGTAGCTGGACTACAAGACACACCAAGATGCCTAGCTAATTTTTCTGTTATTCTAGTAGAGATGGGTCTTGTTCTTTCTGAGATTGTTCTTGAACTCCTGAGATCAAGCAATCCTTTAACCTGACCTTCCAGAGTTTAGTACAGGTATGAGCCACAGAGCCTAGCCAAACAATCTGAACACGTACTTAGTTGCTAAGAGCTCTTTCTTATTTTTGGATTATCTATTTTCATACCACCTAGTCTTTTTTGGTAAGTTTTCTTCCCTGTATCTGGTCTTAGTCTTACCTCTCTCCCCCTTCCTCTGGATTGTTTTTATTTGTTTTCTTGTTTGTTTTGTTTTGTGACAGTTTCCTAATGTTGCCCAGGCTAGAGTACAGTGGGATCATCATATCTTGCTGCAGCTTTGAACTCCTGGACTCAAGTTATCCTCCTGCCTCAGCCTCCAGAGCAGCTGTGACCATAGGTGTTTGCCCCCATGCCTGCCTGGCTAAATTTTTCAGTTTTTGTAGAGATGAGGTTTAGCTCTTCTTCAGGCTTATCTCACACTTCTGACCTCAAGTGACCCCCTGCCTTGGCCTCCCAGAGTGTTGAGATTACAGCCATGAGCTACCCATCTGGGCTCTCCTCTGAATTTTTGAGATTCTTTCCTTCGTTTCTTTTCATATGATGCTTGTTTTGTTCTCCCTTTTCCATGTTGTTGTCTGCCAGAAATATCTGATAAAACTTGGGCATTCATTTCTGTGCAAGGGTGGAGCCCTAAGCAGGTGTTTTTAAGTCTGTGTGTAGCCACTTCTGCGAGGTCTTTTGTGACTCCTCTAACCTAGGTACTTTTAGTCTTTTAATCCTCAAAGCACTCTCAAATTCTCATGGCACTCACATTCTGCTTTATGTTATAGTTCTAAACTAGCTTTATAAAAGTAAACTCTCCTATGAGATATGGATTCATTCTCTTGGGATAAGTGACTTCAGCCTTGATAACCTTGGGGCATTTCAATTTCTTCTATTTAGCATTGTCAATTCATGTTAGTTAGTAACATTGTTGAGATTCCTGGATTATACTTGCATAATCTGAGAAAAGCAGCCATAGAAAAGTTTATTGAATTACTAAACAAAGATTATAGGCATTTCCTTTTTGCCTTTTCCATGAATTTGTGGACAGGGTAGTTATCTTCCAAGATATTGGGCTTTTTATTCTTTATCTTTTGTGTTTTTTATCTTTTCTCCAAAAAGAAGATACAAGGAATGGAGTCTTAAAATGTTCTGAGTCTGGCTCAGCACCTGTAGCTCAATGGTTAGGGCGCCAGCCACATACACTAGAGCTAGTAGGTTCAAATCCAGCCTGGGCCTGCCAAACAGCAATGACAACTACAACCAAAAAATAGCTGGGCATTGTGGTGGGTACCTGTAGTGCCAGCTACTTGAGAGGATGAAGCAAGAAAATTGCTCAAGCCCAAGAGTTTGAGGTTGCTGTGAGCTGTGACTCCATGGCACTTTACCCAGGGTGGCATAATGAGACTCTGTGTCAAAACAGAAAAAAAATGTTCTGAGTCTGCCAATAATTAGGGAACAGTAGATGATGCCTTAAGAAGCCACACAAGAGAATTTGCTAAAAACTGGAGTAATTTGTATGTATCCATCATATCAAAAAGGGATGAAAATAAATATTATTCAACTGAAACAAAAACATAATCAGAAGGCTGGTGAAGGGGTGGCACCTGTGGCTCAGTGAGTAGGGCACTCGCCCCAGATACCGAGGGTGGCAGGTTCCAACCTGGCCCCGGCCAAACTGCAACAAAAAAATAGCCAAGTGTTGTGGTGGGTGCCTGTAGTCCCAGCTATTTGGGAAGCTGAGGCAAGAGAATCACCTAAGCCCAAGAGCTGGAGGTTGCTGTGTGCTGTGACACCACAACACGCTACCAAGGGCCACAAAGTAGGACTCTGCCTCCAAAAAAAAGAAGGCTGGGGAAGAGCTTGAAAGCAATATAGTGCTTCCCATTAATAGTGAAAACTAAAGAAAAAATGTTTCAAAGTAAATACATGTTTCTCAACTTCTTTGGCAATAGTCATTGTTCACTTGACTACTAACAATATATTTTTTAAAGCACAGAGAATTATTTTAGTGCTAATTGATCAAATATTTTACTTTTATATTTGCCTTGAATCATTGCTTATATAAGTGTATATCATGAAATAATGGCTACTGCGAAAATTAGAGGTGTTTAAAAAAATTGAATAAGTCAGGGTGGTGCCTGTGGCTCAGTGGGCCGGGCACCATACCTATATACTGAAGGTGGTTCTGAAAGGTAAAAAAAATCTTTTTTTTTTTTTTGAGACAGAGCCTCAAGCTGTCACCCTGGGTAGAGTGCCATGGCATCACAGCTCACAACAACCTCCAACTCCTGGGCTCAAGCGAGTCTCCTGCCTCTGCCTCCCAAGGCAATGCCTGGCTATTTTTTTTTTTTTTTTTTTTGAGACAGAGCCTCAAGCTGTCCCCCTGGGTAGAGTGCCGTGGCATTACAGCTCACAGCAACCTCCAACTTCCTGGGCTCAAGCGAGTCTCTTGCCTCTGCCTCCCAAGTAGCTGGGAC
>CAUYTI010164258.1:0-20102 GCA_963575145.1 Galago senegalensis
GGAGGTCAAGGGAGATAAAGGATAAACATGCCCATTGGGTTTAGGAGCAAGGGGGATTGGTGGGGATGATGAAAGAGTGTTTAGAAGATGATGGAGTGAACAGTCAGATCACAGTTCGGTGGGAAGAACCTAGAGACAAAGTATCAGAGGAATGGAAGAAAAAGTATCCAATGTACACAGCCCTTTTATGAAACTAATTTATAGCTCTCAAATGAAAGATACAAGAATATGGGAAGGGGGTGGGGAAGGGGAGGGGGGGAAGGGCGGCCGGGTGGTGGTGGGGTGACCAGAAAGATCACCTATATATCTGTCTAACAAAGGAACAAGTGAACTTTTCTAGAACTAGAATATAAATGTTTTGACACAATGACTAAGCAAATGACATGATGTTAACCAGCATGATGAAAGTATTTCAAATTGTATATGAAAACACTACACTGTACCCCATGTTTGCATTAATGTATACAGCTATCATTTAATAATAAACAAATAAATAAATAAATATGCAAAAAAAAGTTAGTAAGTGCAAGAAAGTTCATGATGTCCTGATTTCTTCAAAAGATGTTTTCTTTGAAATATCTCTATCCTCCCCCCAGAATTATTTCTTCATCTTTTTTGGGTGCCTCAAGACCAAAATGTGCTGGCATGCTGAAGCCCCCATGGCAGCTTTAGACTGCCTGTGGGATGACTCACCCCTGTGGCTGCTCCTTGGCATGGCTGGCCCTTCAAGGCCTTGGCCCTTCTGCTTCTCTCTGGGCATGACTTCTCTTTCTTTGCTGGTTCCTCCCCTCTCCTTTTACATGTTTATCTTTTCCACATTTCTCTATTTGACCTCAGTAACTTCTGTATAATGATGATTCTCAAATTCATATTTTGAGCTCGAGCTCTTTACTGGGCTTGGTACCTACAGGGCCATTTCCCAGATAGTTCTAATTGGCTATTTCATAGGACATCAAATGCAGCACATCCCAAGCTGATCTTGTCATCTTCCTTTAAAGCAGCAGGTCTCCCTCTGTAATCCTTATCTCCCCTCTTTCCTTTCCCTTGTCCCCATGTCCAGCCAACCCCCTGGGCACGTATGATTCCCCCTCCAGAAAGTTCTAGAGCACTCACTCTCCCTGGCTTTCTTCTGTGCAGGCCCTCATCTCCTCTCACCTGATATTGAAGATACGAGACTCCCAACCATTCTACTTGTCTCCCCATCTGTCTTCTTCCCACACCCTCTCCACTCTGGTGTCAGAATATTTCTTTGAAAACACTAACCTTGTCTTATTTCTGCTCCTTCCAAAACACTAACCTTATCTTATTTCTGCTCTCTTTGCAACTCCCTTGCTTTCAAAGAGTCCAAACTCCTGCAGGTGGTTTACACGGTGGGGACCATCTGACCCCATCAACCTCCACATTATTCCTCACTTATGTGCCCTGAGAACCTGGCCATTTGAACGTCTTTCGGCTCCTTGACTCATATTCTCTTTCCTTTGGGTCATCACACATGCTTTCCTCTTTGCCAGGAACACTCATTCCTTTCCCATTTGCCTGGATAACTCCGAGAGAGCTCTCAGATATCAGGTCAAGCATAATTGCTTCAGAAAGCTTTCCCTGGCTACCTCAGGCTACCTCAGGACTCTACTACTTTCTCTAACAGCCCTTACTTTATTGTGACTGCTTGCTTAATTGTATGTCTTCCCTCTAAATCAGTGGTTCTCAGCCTTCCTAATGCCATGACCCTTTAATTCAGTTCCTCATGTTGCGGTGACCCCCAACCATAAAATTGTTTTTGTGCTACTTCATAACTGTAAGTTTGCTACTGTTATGAATCATAATGTAAATATCTGTTAAGCAGGATGGTCATAGGCGACCCCTGTGAAGGGGTCATTTGACCCCCAAAGGGGTCACGTCCCATAGGTTGAGAACTGCTGCTCTAAACTGTAAACTCTGGAAGGTCAGGGACCTTGTACGTTTCATTCAATGTTCTTGGTACACAACAGATAATTAAACATGATTTTTGAATGAACATATCTGTCCAAAATATGGAAATCATAAGGTAAATCAGTGGCGGAGGAGATCATCGAAAATGGAACTCTCAGTAAGAGGCCGCATCAATTATTATGAGATTAGTTAGGAGTTTTACACTTGATCAGTTGAGCAAAAATCAGTTCACCCTGTGGCATTTCCCCAAGATGATTTCTCTAGAGTTAGTGTTCTTTCATTCTCAAACTCACAGTCAAACAAACAGATGGCAAAAAGATATCACACCCTAACAACAATGAATTCAGCAGTAGTTCATAATTAATCCCAAAGCATAAGCATATAGGACAATTCAGTAAAATGTGAAAAGTAGAGGAAAGAGTAAATATTTTGCGAGTCTGGACTAGGATAAAAATAGGTAACCTGGGACCTTTCATTTCTCTTCTCTCTCCTTCTTTCCCTGGGGCCTGAATTATCTCAATCAACAATCTAGTGTAGCCAAATCCTGCAGACGCGTCCTCAATTCTCTCTTTCCAACTAGCTCAGCAGACCTGGCTGAAAGGATTACCTGGCACTGAACAGCTTGACTGGCCTCTTTGGAGAAGGAACAATAAACTTCAGCTGCCCAGCTTTGAGGGCAACACGAGCCTCCAGGCCTGACTCATGGAAGAAGTTGGTGTTCATTTGGACCCCACTTCTAGCAAAGTCTGGAATGATCATGCCCATATGTGTTACAAACTCCACAGACACAGAGGGTTTTGCCACCAGCTCTGCCTGCATCTGTAAGTCAGAAAACAACCTATTCAGGATCGTTAAATACCCCTGCCCCTGGGAGTCAGATCAACCACCCTTTCCCATCTCCAGGCAGACATCTCACACCCCAGGAGACATTACTGTGATTTGTTTGAAGGAAGAAGAGTAAGTTCTCAGGTCTCTAGAGCTAGACTGCAACACCCAGGACTAGGAAGTACCTGAGTTAGTTCTAAGCACAACTAGATTAAAAATGGCAGGAATATTCATTTATGGAGAAAGCAGAGCTCTCATCTTACTGTGATAATACCCTAAGTGCAGCTGTTGAGTTTTTCATAAAAATGAACAAGGTGATTACAATGTCGATGCACTTTGTCTTGAACTAGAGACACATTTTAAAAATATGCACAAGAAACTCACTCCCGGAGATAAAGAATAATCTAAGAATTCAAAAGGCAAACAGAGCCTTACATTGGCTACTTCCAGTTTCACTCCAGCCTTGGTTCCAGGAGTGATGATTCCAGATGAAGACATCTGTAGCTGTAATCCAACGCCGGTGGGGAGCTCAAAGGCGTTGTCCATGAAGATGTAGTGAAGAAAAAAGTCATTCTTTGAACCCTTGTTTATGGCCTCACCAATCTACAGATTCAAGAAGGGAGAACAACTTTTAGTAAGCCTCACTGAAATGGGCTTTGTTAAATGCAACCTCCGGTAATTCTCTTTATCCAGGAAGGAATGGACTAGTTATAGGGGTATCTAGTCTTTTTTCTTTTCTGCTGCACATAGCAAGAATAAGAGTTGTCTTGGGCTGCACAATAATAGCACAAACACTAATAAAAACTGATGAGCAAAAAAAAGAAAAAAAAAAGAAAAGAAAATAAAAGAAAAGGTTCGAGCATACTTTCCTTGATACCTGACACCACAAAAAATGTCCTCATAAAATCATCAGGTGGACCATGAGCTGCAGGTTGGACACCCCTAGCATTAGTATAATTTGATCAGCTGAAGATTTTAGAAGCTAAAGATTAAAGGTTACTGCTCTCAAAGAATTAGGACATAAGAAATTGTTCTAGATAGAATATCACATCGTTTTCAACTGGGGACTCAGAAGGCACTTAAGAATATTGCTGAAACTCAAGAGCTTCATGAGTTTTAAGTGTTGCATCTGACATGGTTTAATTCTGGTGTAGTGGAGGAGTGCGAATGTAAATGAGGGTATACTTGAAGTATGTTATATTATGGTAAAATCCATTTTTTGAAATCAAAGGCCTACTGAGATGATGTACATATCAATTTGCATATTTAAAGTACTACTTCAACAAAACCACTTGAGGTCTGTTTTCTAGAAGCCAACATTATCATTTATCAAATTGTAAGATGTAAGTTGATATGTTTTATAATTTACTAATGAATTAATGAAAATTATAGCAAATATTTGAATGGTGGGTTACAGTTTGCCAAACACTTTCCTGTGTTCTTGTTGTAACATTTCAATATTAGGAGGACCTTTGACAAAGTTAGAGGAGGGTATACTTAACATGTTTTTCCTGATGAACAAATTATTTGCCTTAAAAACAGCTAACATTATAAATAGCTTAATTAATTAATTTTGAGATAGAGTGTCATTCTATTGCCCAGGGTAGAGTGCTATGGAATCAGTCAAGCTCATGGCAACCTAAATTCCTGGCTTCAAGTGATCCTCCTGCTGGCCTCAGCCTCATAAGTAACTGGAACTACAGGTGCTCGCCACAACGCCTGGCTAGTTTTCCTATTTTTAGTAGAGACGGGGTCTCACTCTTGCTCAGGCTGGTCTTGAACTCCTGAGCTCAAGGAATCCTCCTGCTTCAGCTTCCTAGATGGCTAGAATTATAAGCATGAGCCACTGTGTGCAGCCTTAAATACCTTAATTTCCAGATGATACCAGTCCTTTGTAATCCAAGATCATTGCAGTTCAAGGCAAAGCTGCCTGTCAAAGGAAGTACAAGCACCTTCTCTGGTTTGTATGGCTGGGATCTTAAGGGAGTCTGGGATATGTAAAAATAGCACAATCTCACAGACCCTGTGGTGGGTCCTGGTTCACTCACCATCTGAGGGATCCCCTGCAGGGTGCGAGCACTGGTCAGCAGCAGCCCTCCCAGGTACTGCAGGTCACGCAGCCTGACGAAGCCAAGCTCCTCTCCCAAGATGCGGAGGTAGGCTCTGGCTTCTGGGAAGCCTTTAGATTTTAGATCTTTAATCACCTTCTCCACATTGAGCATAATTCCATTTACCATGTCCTGAGATTTAGTAATAAAACAGCTTGGTGAGATGTCAGGTGTATCCAGCACTGTTAGATTCCTGATGTGGGCCCGTCTCCTGCAGCCTGGACACAAACTCTCCTGGTGAGGACATTTGGCTGGGGGGGTTGGGGGGAAGGGGGCACTAAAATCCAGGCTAATTCCTCTACACAGAGATGGAGACAACCGAGGTCCTGTCAGGAATAGTGGTGTTCCCAAAGCTAATCTTAACTTGAAAATAACAAGTGGGTGATCTCTGCTCTTTAAGACACCAAGATCATTGGGACTCCTCAACACTGGAAGACCCTCAGCCCCCTTCTACTCCCCAGTGTGGCCCCTTCTCTGCTGACTAGGGGAGAGTCCTTGAGGTTTCTTGAGAAAAAGTAGCTGCTGAATAAATTGGCCAAAACCCTAAAAATCTCTCTATCCTAGACAAGTTCTTACAATAAGGAGAATTCCATAGACTGATACCCAGGTGTTGAGAAAGAAAATGGAGATTGAGAGACCCAAAGCAGATCAAAGACCCTCAGCCAGGTCAGGAAATCAGAGGATGGAGGGAGGCCACCAGGATGCACCTGGGAGTAAATTATTGCCCTGCTTCTCTAACTTGAATGCACAGACACGTCACCTAGGGGTTTGTTAAAATGCAGGTTTTGATTCAGTAGCTCCTGATGGGCCCTGAGAATGTGCATCTCTAAGGAGATTTCATGTAGTTTTAATCTCCAGACCACACTTTGAGTAGCAAAAGCAGTGGAGAACAGGAAGCTCCAGATTGTACAACCTATCTCACTCCTTCAGTGGGGCTCATTGTCAGCTTCCACATGGAGTTTTGGTCCCCTTCGCTGGTACGATGAAGTGAGAGTGAGTCGAAGAAAGCATTTCACAATAGTGAAGATAATTAATTTAAAACTTATAATAGCGCCTGCTTATTGGAACAATCAATACCAGTGTCAGGCACTGTGCTTCTCATTTTAGAGACTTCATTTCATTTAAGATTTAAATAACCTTGTGAGGTTTGGACTGTTACTAGTGCTCTCAGATACAAAAACAAATACACATAATTTTTAAGCAAACTGCACAGGTGTGGACAGCTTCAATTCTAATCCATGGCCCAGGGTCCACATCCTGAATCATTATGCTAGAGAGACTTTGGTGAGTCTGATTCTGGGGCACACTGAATTTTCAGGAGGCCCTAAACTACAGAGAATACTGACTTACACTGAGTGACCTCATAGGACTGGCTAATCACAACCATAGCTATTGCTTCAGTGTGATAGTACCTTGATGACGTCCAGGCTTAGAACAGAATGTTTTTGCATTGAGACCCAAATCTTTCCTCGAGAGGATACTTAACAAATACATACCTGCTCATGTTTATCATCTTTGGTGTAGCCAAAGTGGTCCATCAAGACCTTGGAGACATGATCCGGAACTTGGCCATTAACCCAGTACAAAGCTTTGTTGGCACTGTCTGGGAAAAATCCTTGCTTCCCAAAAAGAGCTTCCAGTGTCGGTTCAAAGCCTTTTCCCTCCAAGCCAATCTGAGAAAGAAAATGAGGCAAGACAACACCATCAGGCTTCTTTATTGTTTGTCAGCCTCTTTTCTCTTCTTTATGTCTGTTTCACTAAAAATGTATTTGACGAGAATTACAGGGCAGGAGCTGAGCTTGTCTTATTAGAAGTTGTCTTATTAGAATCTCATTGGAGTCTTGAACTCATTATTTGCTTTTTTTCTAGAAGGGGCAATGAAGTTTCAGGACAAAACAATTAAAGCACGGGTTCACTGTTGGAGTAGATTTGGGGTTTGAACCAGATCTGACTAGGCAGCTTATACATTTCCTTGGATGGGGGGTTAAGGGTTCTCTGAGACAGCTGCCGTTCCATTCATACTAAGAAGTCATGCTTCAGGCGACACCTAGTGGGGGGAGAGGAAGGCGGCTGAAGAAGGGAAATGAGAAGGCGTCCAAGGGATGGTCAGAATGGCCTGCTGAGTCTTGTTCCCCCAGACTGGCTCACGCCCCTCTGGACTCTATTTATGGTGTACAGAACGGCCTGCAGAACTTGAAGTTCTTCACACATACCTCAAAGAGGTCAGCTGATGCAAATCCAAAGACAGTGAGTGTGGTTTTCAGCATGCTTTCCTTAGGAAGGTAATTATTTGGGTCAAATATAAGATTCCCTTCGATTTTGACTGAGGCTGAATCCAGTGACGGAAGAGAGACAGACTTGGAAAGCTGATAGTTTCGGGAAAATCTTCTGAAGTCCAAGATAGTTGGAAGTTGAGATTCTTTCAGAGCTTCTTTCACTAATGTTTTCAGACTAGATAAAAAGAAGTAAATTTTGAGCTGACACACCATGTTACTTCCCCTTGGTCTCTTGTACCCCAAGTAAATATGGATTTCCATTTGGTACCAAACATTTGGGTTTCATTTGCCCCATGACTTTGGCTCAGCATCTCCAGCACATTTGCACAAGTGTTTGTTCCAGAAGAAAGCACACTCTGTAAAGGGCAGGCAGTGGCTGTACCAGAATCCATGCTTGTAATTCCAGCCCAGGGCCCAGAGTGGCAGATGGGGGGAAATGACTGTTACTTACTCTTGGATGTACAATTCCTCTGAGTTCAAGATGTTGGCAATGTGGGAAGCCACAAAGTTCTTCACTTGCTCATCCTGTTCCTGGGGTAGAAGCTGGGTGATTTTATTGATGTCTGACTGGGAAGGAGTCCTCATCAACATGAGATAGGCAGCCAATCGCTTATCTCCTGGAGAAGTGCCATCGAGGAAAGTCTGAAGAAGGACCCCCTGCTCCTACAGTCAAAAGAGGAGACGGTTATCTTTGTCTTTTGGTTAGTACACAGCACATGCCTAGCAGATGCTGGCCTGATCTGCTCATCTGCTAATCTTCCCTAAGCACAAGTCCAGTGTCTCTCTAGTAACTCTTCAAATGCTGGTACTGAATCTTTTTGCCAGTTTTCCATAGAGCACTATCAAGGTAGGGTTTCCAGAAGATGTCTATTGAATATATATTGAATTCAATTGTATTAAAATACAGAAATTATGGCCAGGTTATGACTTGTTTGGAATATCTTCTTCTAAGTGAAAATATAATTGTTTTAACATAAATTATTTCGATGTGAGGATAGAGATGGCAAGGGACAGTGAGAGTTTAGGGATAATCAATAAGGTAGTTTCCTAAGTTCTGTCCATCATTGGTACCTAAATGGGGCCACATTGACTATCCCAGCCTTGGATTATGGGGGGAAAGTTAAGCATGTTTTCCCAAGATGAGTGTGATGGTCAATGAATAGGAGGATGACATACAAGGCAAATCTCATCTTCTGCACATTGGCTTAGTAACAAGTTCAAATATATCTCTCACATTTGCATACTGCTAGGCAGTCAAGTTGATAGGCTTGTTGAAATTTGCAATTGGGAAAAAGTAGAAAAAAGTCTATAGAATGATGAAATTTAGGATCTCATTCCCCTGGTACTTTCCAGATCCTTGTTAATCTGAATAAGCTCTCACTTTCAGACCTCCCCTGTGGATTTTACCTCATCTTTAAGTTCCATTTTCCGTAGAGCCTGGATGGCAGCTTTCTGAATCAGCACTGATGGCTTTGTACTTTGGATGCATTTCAGGACTGAAGACTTGAGTGTTGGAGCTAGCCGATCCATGGTCTGGCCCATATTTCCAATGACCTGTATTGAGGAAAAGAAACAAGTACCCAACAGGGGAGAGGAGAGAGGAGTTAAAGGGTATCCTGGAAAAGTGCTTCTGAAATGATGTATGTCACACTAAAGACTGAAATTACCCGCAGAATCAAATTGGTGTAATCTTCATCCCCAGTGCAGTCATTCTGAATCTGTTCCAAAAGATAATCAGCAATGTCCAGCAGGTCCTGAGTCTCTGTGGGGTGTGTCTCGTGATAGCTACAGAATAAGAGAATCAGGACTTAGGCAACACTTTAGGTTTATCTTAAAATCCAAACGAGTGTTTGGTGATTTCTTATTCTCGAAATGATCAGAAAAAACAAAAGAGCAAGCAGCAGAGTTTGAAGGTAGACAGAGGGATACAATTAATAAAGGGATATGAGGTTTTCCTCTGCTCTTAGGAGAAACAGAGAATGAAATCTCACCTCTTGACCACGTGGCTCAGCGCATATAGAGAGGCCCGGCTCCGTTGCTCCCTGGCCATGTTGAAGATCTCCCGCAGCCTCTGTGCTGAGGGCTCTGGGATCAGGGCCACCAGGTAGGTTACAACATCTATCAGGAGGGGGTTGGCATGCGTACGTTTGAGCCACTGGAGGATGTGAGTGTAACACTGGGGCTGTCCACACTGAACCAAGGCTTGCAAAGTGATGGGGCTGAGAAGAGAAGTGTGAAGGAAATTACTCAGACCACCTTCAAGACAGATCAAATATCCTTTGCCCACAGTGTTCTTATGCACTACCCTAGCCCAACCATCTTTCAGAATCCAACTCAGAGCCATGAAACCGTCTCCAGGAGTATCCCCCACTGGAGAAGCACTACTGAGCAAAGTCTGAAGGAAGACCCTGGATGACCTGTCGCTAAAAGAGGATTGTTATTGCTGTCCTTTGGTCAGGACACAGAACATGCCCAGCCAACACTGGTACAGTCTCTTTCCTGGCCTCCGTCCCTTTTCTGGCCTTCACAGTACTTAGAACCAGTGCATTGAAACGTAGAGAAATCATATTATTACTGTCCTTGCCTGACTTTTCTTTTCACTCATCTATAAGCTTCTGGGGGGTGGGGCACAGACTTCTTTCTCTCAAAATTTTCCAAAATAGAACTAGGAATTAGTTCTCCCTCCTATTTTCACACACATATACATATTTTCCTTGTATACATCTCTGTGTCTGTGTGCGTGTAATGTGTTGCCCATGGAATTCTAAGCACCTAGATGACATTTCTCTATCCACCAAATATTAACTGATTAATTGACTAACTGGATTCATGTTTACATCCATGTTTAAATGGTCCATGAGATTCTCTGTTTGGCCATTTACCATAAGTTGTATGACTAACTGAACTGCAACCATTCAATACCTGGACACCTCGATCAGCTGTGGCAGGAGGGATGTGATAGCCTCACTGCTGAGGCCTCTCAGCTCAGTAACCAGTTTATTGAAGAGGTTAGCTCTCTGGGCATTCTGCTCAGAGGCAGACAGTCTTTTCAGTTCCTGGAAGGTCTTTAAGACAGCCTCAGCCTGCTTTGGCAGGGATGTGGACTTGGTGCTCTCAAAGGCGAGACCGACCTTAATGGCACCTGGAAGAAGAAAAGCGTCAAAGGAATTCTCGCTCCTTTCTTCATCTCAGCTGTATCTTTGCCTACTGGAAGCTGGAAATGAGGAAGGTGTCAGCACAGGGGGAAAGACAAGAGAACCATCCTATACCCAATGTCTATTAGGTATCTGGCTTTGTGCTGGATGGTTAATGTAATTGTTTTCTTGCTCTCCTCACTCTGTCCTTGTGGGTTAGCATTATTCCCCAGTTTAAGGATAAAGGAACTGAATCCAGAGATGAGCAACTTACTTTTACCCAAGAACTTTCTGGGTCTAAGAGGCAGAGCTGGAACAGAATCCAGACCTGTGTGAATCTGGTTATCAAATTACCCTTTGCTTGAAATAACTGGTGAGGAGATGCTCAAGATTACAGTAGAGATGAGACGCATGGGCGCTCACCGTCAGTTCTTAGTTGGTCTATAATAGCTTGCAGGGATGGAAGGCCCTTCTGCATCCCCTGACCTACACCAGGGAGGGAGTATAAGTCAGCTTGGAAGTGTGGTGTAACAGAAAGAGTCCTGCTTTAGGTTAGACATAGGTGCTCTTTCACCCCACCTCTAATATTCGGTGACCTTGGACACATCAAGGTCTAAGCTTCTCTATGCCTCACTTTCCCCTTTGTAGAATGGGTACAGAAGTGCATGTCTCTACTGTCTGGTACCACAGGCTGTTAGGAAGAAAAGGACAATGAGATAATGCACAAGACAGAGTGCTGCCAGATTTAGAGTTGAAACAATGCTGGGTCAGATTTGGACTAAGCCCCTTCTGCCTCTAAAGACTGATGTCTGAGATTACTACTGGCCTAACCCTGGCGGCCCTGTCCCACCCACTCCAGCTCATCCAGGCCAGCCCCAGGACTTAGCATAGGCTGTGTGATGTCAGTTCTACCAAAGTGAAACTTAGGATTCCAGTCTTCTATATACAAAAGCTGTGGAAATTTCTTCCTTCCCTTTACTCCATTGCAACTTGACGTTGGGGGAAGAAATGCTTCCCCACTGGACACTGCAGAACACCAACCCCCTTCATTCATAGTCAGAAGACATTTACTAGAGCCCAGCAAGGAGCTCAACTGTTATTGTCACATCTCAAGCAGATTTCCTGGCAACTATGAGGATACTAAGTCTTACCTTCACCAAAGAAGCGGCTGTTGATTTTCGGCGTGTCTTCAAGTTTCAGGGTCTGTGTGATGTGTGCGATCATCCCATACTTATTCCTGGGAATGAAGGAAGCATGTCATGCCATGGTCAGCTCCCCAGAAGATACTAATCTTTTCATGTTTGATCTCTGCTTTTACCCAAATCCAACCCACCTTTCCAAGGCTGGCCAAATACAGCCATCCTCAGCCTCCTAATGCACAGCACTCATCCCCTTCTGGTCATTAGTTGTCCTGACACTCTCATGTTGTCCTGACATATACCTGACACTCTCTACTGTCTGGGTGGCGGGAGTAACACTGTGCCTCGAAGTTCTTCTGCATCTTCCATGGCATACTGCCAAGAATATAGCAGTTACTCAATCAATTATAGCTGGTTGTCAGTTTCCAAAGTGGATTTGGATCTACCGGTTTCCATGAAAACCCCCCCATCCTCCACAAAGCCTTTTTTTTTTTTTTTTGAGATAGTCTCATTATGTTGCCCTTGGTAGAGTGCCATGGCATCACAGCTCACAGCAACCTCAAACTCTTGGGCTGAAGCGATTCTCTTGGCTCAGCCTCCCAAGTAGCTGAAAGTATAGGCACCCACCACAATGCCTGGCTATTTGTTGTTGTTGTCGTTGTTGCAGCTGTCATTGTTGTTTTTAGCTGGCCTGGGCCGGGTTCGAACCCACCAACCTCAGTGTATGTGGCCAGTGCGCTACCCACTGAGCTTTAGGTGTCATCACATGAAGGCTTTTCTGACCAGGTCATGCTGCAGTCACCCCCAGTTGTCCAGACCTACAGCCTGCACAGTCTGGATCTAAGATATCTTTTGCTGGTTGAATGGTTTAGTGAGTCTAGGACGCTTCTCTCAAATTGCCCATTAGCTTGCAAAGGGGGAGAGACAGGCACAGGTTTGCCTGGAACTGGGCATTTTAGGGGCATTCAGTCCACACTGACCCCTTGACTGACACTCGGGAGTGCTGTGTCGACCTACTTGTAGGAGAATGGCAGGAACAGGTGTTGCTCCTTGCAGACGGCTTCTGACACATGCTTCCGCCTGGAGTCCAGTGTGTACTGGCAGGCCTGGCTGCTGCTGATCAGAGTCGACAGGGGGCGGGTCTGTGAGCGAGATCAGGGAAAAGCGTTTGATCAGTGGATGTATCTTCTGTTATAGGCATTTACCCTCCAGGTAGACAGGAGTGGGCGTCCTGTACTATTAGGTAAGCTCAGAAAAATGATATAGACAACTAGGTGCTGGGCATTTAGACAAGGGGACAGTCAAAGCCAAGTCAAGTACAGACCCTTCTATTCCACTCAGTGGACACAGTCTGTATTTTTTTTCTCGCACACATCTGTCCCACCATAGCGCACCTCTCATGTGACCACTTGGTCTGTTTTCCTCACCTAGAAGCCCATCCTTACATCTCCCTTCCATTGACATGTCCTTCATATCTCTCAGGTTCATGGTCTTCATCTCCCGTGAGACTTTGCCCAGTGAGCTACATGAGTCATACTTTCTCCTTCCTGGTCAGGCCGAGGAGAGCCTGTCTACACTGCTGAGTTTATCCCCTTATTGGGTACTCCATGTCCTGCCCCTTCCTGGCATGCACACAAACCTTACTCCTGCATCAGACTAGAAGTTCCATGGTCTATCTGCCACTGTTCGTCCCACAGTGCTGCCCAGGGTGGGGCTGAGGACACAGCAGGGGCCCAGTAAAGATCGCTAAGCCAGCGCGTTGTTGTCATCAGACTCCCTGTTTTTAGCCCCAAGGACAACGATCAGGAAAACCAGTCACAGCACTGATTCTTCAAGTTCTTCATGTTTACTGAGACAACCTGTGTCTCTTGCCACTAAAGCTGTCACCAGCATTAAGCCAACTCAGGTAACATTGTGCTCTGTGACCCCCAGTGAATGGCAGGTCTGTATGGGGGGGGCTGGGCAGGAGGTTGAGTGACCAAGCTTTAGTCAGGGTGATTCTAGGGGTGGAAGGACAGGAAGCTGGGACAGTCTTAGTCATGTCACTTCATGGAATGAGGGAGATGAGAGGAGAACACAGGTCTTGGGACATCTTTAGAGGCCAGAGGAGTGGGGCTGGGCCAACTAGCCCTTGCATGGGAAGGAACATAGATGGCTTCACTGTCCTATGTCCAGCTCTAGATGCTTCTCAGGGATGGACAGATATTACCCTCAAGTGATGGTACAGTTTGGTGCCAGTGACAGGATGGCAGGAAGGACAGAGCTTTGGGCTGAGAGTCAGGAACCTCTCTAGTCCTGGCTCAGTAAACCACAGGCCATGAGGCCTGGGTAGTCCTGCTCATATCTGGTCAGTGTCCCTCCTGTAATCTTTGTCAGGACGGCTGGGAAGGCTCTTCTCAGATGTCCCTACTAGTTGGAACATTCCAGGTTTGTCGTAAAGAGGAGGATGCTGCCTGGTGTGCACAACACGCTGCTGTGGGACTTACCAGGCCTTTGATGAGCGCGAGTGGGCTGACTCCGGTCGTGATGGGCTTGAAGCGGTCACACTGCTGCAGGTTTCTGTCCGTGGTTATTTCAGTTGCCACGTTTCCCTTCCTTGTCTTGACAGTAAGTTGAGTGGAGCAGTTTCCATACACGGTGTCCTGTGGGAGCAGAAGGTACAACCCGGTACATTGAACATGGGAACACATCCTTCTGTCCTAGACGGGAGGGGGAGGAGCCTGGGAGAGAAGGCAGGAGTGTAGATTTGGGGGGGACCTCCTTTCCTGCTGGGCAGAGCCTGGGGTTGCTGGTGCCTGGCCAGCCTAAGTTGGGGGAGAGAAAACCCGTTAAGAGTGGTACTGTGGAAAGGCCTCTGTGGGGCCCCTCTCTGCAGTCTCCAGAGAGAGTGTAGGGTAGCAATCAGAACGAGGTAAGAACACAGCGGTGTTCATGGGACTGAAGGAAGGTGAATTCTCTCTCTGACTGAAGCCTGAAACTCCTAGAAGAGACTGACAGCATATTCCATTATGTTTGGTATTTAAGCACACACTGGTTCCCTGCATTATCTAGGGTGGAAACAGAACAAAGTCATGCAAAAGCCAAGAGGGGGTGGTCAGGACTCCCCAGTCACAGCTTTAAAATTAGACCCGACCTGGTCGGCCTGCTCAGGATGCCTGTCACAGAGCCCAGGAGCGAGGACGAGCCTCAGGCACCAGCTTTTCACATCATTACAGGGTTTCCTGGGTGGCCAGCCTCCAGCAAGCTCAACAACCTGCTTTCTGTGTAGCCAGATTGGTCTCTAATGTGGAAGATACCTTTAAAGGGCTGCTGGTATCTGTTTTCTAAATTCTCACCAGGAACACAACTTGGTTGTCCTCTTCTGTCTCCGGGGGAACCAGGAGGGCGGAAATGATGCCCCTTTTGATGTTCAGGATGTGCTTAGGTTCATCTTCCTCTGGGTAAAGGAAAACTTGCTTCCCTTCCAGAACGACCAGCCTGAGCTCATACCTGTCCCAGGGAGAGTGGAGTGTGGTCACAGAGGTGTCCTTTACCCACTGCAAGCCTGTGGGAAGTAAGCTGGGTGGCCCGGCAGCCTCCTTTCTACCTAGCTGTCCTTGTTTTCATACGATCTCTTTTAAAAGTGTATCTACACAGACAGACATTTCTGAACCATTATGGATGTTTTTGGACATACACACACGTTTCTGGCATTCTTTTATTTCTCTCCCTCCCTTTTTCACTTGGCTCATCCGACCTCGCTTGCTCTCCGCCCACGCCTGTCTCTGTCCCCTTCTCCCCACATGGGCACCTTGCTGGGAGCTCCATTTGTTTCTCTTCACATTTATATAAACATGGGTGGGTGAAGACAGAGACAAATGGCACGGCGGTACGCACACTTTTCTTTGTGTTATTTTTTTCACTTAATTATACTTCAGAAAAATCCTTCTGAGTCAAGCTCTGACCAGTTCTTCATAAAAAGCTGCATAACATTCCGCTGCATAGCCACATATAATTTATTCAGACATTGCCCAATTGGATAGTATTCGCCTTCTCTGTTTCCGGAATTTTTTTAAATGTTTGCCTCATAAACAATACTGAAATAAACATCTGTATGCATCTGTCATTACATTTTACTGTTTTATTTTCATGAGATAGAATTCCAGACACTGGAATTGCTATGTCAAAGAGTGCAAATATTTTTCATTGAAACATACATTGTGTAACGCTTTCTGTTTCCATGGGCAGTGCGTGACAGCACACTTTTGCTCACTGGCCTGCTAACAACAGGGACTGTAGATGAACATAAGGCAATAAGTATCTTATTGTTACATCAGTTTGCCTTTCCCGACTATAGTGAACTTGAGCTTCTTTTCATTCACTGGGTGGACATTCACTCTCGCAGGGTGTCAGGCCATGGCTGAAGCCTATGTTTACCTTGGTCTTAGGGACTTGCCTCTGGGGACACTGTAGGCTTCCAAGGACCTGGCTGCTGTTGCTCTAGTCAACTCAGAGGAAATAAGAGGACATCAGGCTCATCTCCCACAACCTACATCCTTTCTGAAAGTCCTCAATACGGGGAAATGACCCATGTTCAGGATGAAGGGTGTGCTAATCACCCAGTCTAATCCCTATGTATTACATGTATGGAAATATTGCTATGTACTCTATAAACATGTACAATTATTACATTCCAATTAAAAAAAAGAGAAACTTCCAGATATGGAGATGCAGGCCTGGAAAGCCCCCTGGGCAAGAACAGGAGTCTCTTTTGTGTTTAGAGAAGAGCAAAGACCAGAAAGTCCTCTCTCCTGCCACACATCCCTCTCGCTCATGCACATCTAAGTCCCAGAGAAAATAAGGTACATTGATGAAAGAAAGAAACACAGAAGCCTGTTTCATAGAGACAAGACTGCCATGAGTGTAACGTTTAGAAAAGGCAGGGATGGAGTTTCCTGATGCTACCACATTAGCAATTCCTTGACTGCCTGTATTTACACATGCCTGGAGCCCTACAAGCTATGACTGGGGATGAGGCAGGTATGATGTTGAAAATATTTAACCACTGGTGCAACACAGCACTGATCAGTTAGATGAGATGTTAAGCTGCAAACAACAGCCGCGGCTAATCAGCGCACAGGGGCTGAATGCCAGCTCTGGGCAGGGGAACCTAGAAGGCTTTGGTTTGTGCCTGCTCTGTTCTGAACAGACCCTGCACACCAACCAGGTCTACTGGGACCCACCTGGAGGACCACCAGACAGCAGTCCCGTTTAATTCTTTAAACAAGAATTCTTTGTTTAAACAAACCATCTCACCTTTATTGTCTCAAGAAGTTTAAAGCATGAGACCTTTCAGAAACACATTTAAATGATAATTAAGGGAACCTAAATAGGAGAAGGTAAATGATGCTTCCCTTTCGGATGTTTGTGACAATTCAGCAGTTCCCTGATCCACGGTAAGTACAGAATACAACAGCAGTAGAACCGCTGTAAGTTGACCACCCAAGGGACTGTAACAAACTGGCCAACATATGAAGGTGGTCAACATAAGGAACTTCCATTGAGTACGTGTGGTGCATGTCTGCTCTATGAAAATCAGGTCAAGCTAAGGAGGTGATCAGTGTAGGGAGATGGTCAGCTATGGAGGTTCTACCATTTTACATGGCTAATACAAACACACAGACTTGTACCTTGATGGACACACAGACACATACGCACTCATGTACAACACAGAGGGATGCACAGAGCTCAGCAGTAGACAGACACAAGCCCACGCCTTACTTGGACATGGCAGCAGCAAAGTCCTCGGAGTTCTTGGTCTTCTTCAGCAAGGCCTTGCCCTCAGGGTTAAAGCCATATACCTCCTTCAGGGTGCACTGGCTGGTCTTCATGACGAAGCTACAGAGTTGTGGAACCTCCAGCTCAACCTGAGGGTAGCAGCACACTGAGATTCTGCAACAGGAATGGGGGGTATCCCTCACAGCCCAGGGCTTAATCTCTAATCAGGACAGCAAGGGGAACACAACCATCTGCCTCCCTAAAGCACCTGTCTTCTAGACATGCCTCATGGGTGCTCTATGCATCAACCTAGACTTAGCAGCCCTTTCTCCCTCCTGGGAGAAAACAAGTTTCTTAGCTTTGCCCCTATACATGGGAAGGAAGAAAGCTCCATTGGTTGTTCTAAACTTATATTATTTACAAGGAGGTGTGATTGGCTAGAGGAGACACAGAGGAGGACTGAGTCAAGAAGAAAAATAGGAAGCAAGAGAGGCTACCATCGGTTTCAGCAGCAAATGTTTCCTTAATGTCACTGAAAAACCCAGCTTGTATCCATCCGGGCCTATCATAGAGGTTCACATATAGCTGGAGTTCAGATCCCTAGTTGTTATCCTGCACTATTCAAAGAAATGTCTGCCACAGTGGAAATGTTCTACATTTTAATTGTCCAACCTGTTAGTCATCTTGCACTTGAAATGTGGTGAATATTATGAAGAACCTGAATTTTTCATTTTATTCAATTTAAACAGCCATATGTGGCTGATGCCTACTACCGGCACTATTTGACATCACGGACAAGAGCTACAGAGCCCTCCAAAGAAGAAGGCAGCTTCTCAGCCTGACTTCCTGCCCTTCCTCACTCAAACCCCAGGAACAGCCCTCAGATCTGTCCCAGACACGTCCTGCTGACCAATAATGAGGAAAGTTTTATTTTAGAATAAATTGTATACTTACATTTTTTTCTGTTTGTTTTTAGCAACAGATTCTGTTTGACTTAGATTATAAAAACTGTATTCCATAGTCTTTCCTGAGCTTAGCTCACCCTCTGGGCTTTGCTCATGCCCAAATTGATGGCCCTGCACTATGAGCAGTCCTACACTGCTGATAATCCAGACCCTATGTGCCAACTGCATCTTGGAAGCCAAGGGGAAAATCAGAATGGCAGACAACTTCTCAGCAATGCGGCTGACTTAAAAACCCAGGACAGTTCTAGCACTTTGAGACGACACTTGAGTCCTGGCATGTGCTGGGTTTGCTTAGCACACCACCTCTGAGAAAGTGGGGTGTTAGGCACCTGGGGGAACAGGGCGGGGGGAAAGGTGTGGGCTCCCAGTTCCTCCAGCCCCCCTTCTCCACACCTTGCAGTTGATCTTGGTAGCGCTTCTTGAATCTGCAGTCCCGGGGACTCCACTGGAACTCTCAGCCTCATAGTTGTACACGTACTTCCGGAAGTGCTTGAATCGAGTTGCATCTTCTAAAATGGGGAAAAGTAAATCAGCCACATGGCAGACACAACTCTCCCAAGGACAGTCCATTCTGGGCAGACAGGGACAGTGGCACACATCATTAAAAACGGTAATTAAACTGAAATTAGTTTTCATTGACTTTGTATTATACTTTATTTTTCTTTATAGATTTAACTTCATTATGGTTTTGCCAAGGCTAATACTTAAATTAGCAGCATTCCTTGACTACATCATCTGAGGTACAGGAAGGGGAGTTTCAAGTGTCAAGTAATTGGGCTCACAAAATCTACAGAAGACAACTCTCTGGTAAATTAAGAGTTGCCTGCATTAAGCAAAGAATTACCGCTGTCTAATGGTTTTTCAGCTTGAAAACACCAATTCTGGGCTCGGTGCTCATAGCATAGTTGTTATGGCACAGGCCACATGCACCGAGGCTGGTGGGTTTGACCTCAGCCCAGGCCTGCTAAACAACAATTACAACTACAACAAAAAAATAGCTGGGTGTTGTGGTGGGCGCCTGTAGTCCCAGCTACTTGGGAAGCTGAGGCAAGAGAATCACTTAAAGCCCAAGAGTTTGAACTGTGATGCCCATGGCAGTCTATTGAGGGCGACAGAGTGAGACTCTCTCAAAAAACCAAACCAAAACAAAACCCAGAAAACACCAATTCTGACTCAGTTTTGATACTACTAAATAAGAAGTTCATTAAACATTGGCAGTATGTGGATAAATTCAAGAAACCCCCAAGAACGAATTTCTGGAGTTTCCACTATGCTTGAGAGGAATTTTCTGAACCGTTTGAGCTAAAGAAAGTCGGGGTCATATAGCAGTGACCCAGATGCAGTGATGCCAGGTGCCCACGAGATGGCGATGCTGCCTCACCAGAAGCCGGCCTGGCGGCTCAGGAGGGAACACAGGTAACAGGCAAGGTCAGCTCTTATGACCCTGGGTGGTCAAGTAAATAGGAAGGGGGTGGAGGTCTGGATTTCTGCACAAAGGTTAAAGTCAGCATTTCCTCACTCTCACATGCTTTGAATCAATGATTAGTCACTGATAAACAGGACAGCGATGTCTCATCTAAGTGTCCACAGGCAGAGTGACAGTCCCATCCCTATCTTACCCCCGGCTGAGATTCCGGGACAGAAAGAAGGGCAGGTAGACGAGGAGAGCTAAGAGCCCTTAGAAGGGTGCAGAGCTCAAAGAACGTGCTTCCTGGGGTCAGAGCAGTGCAACCTATGCGCCATCCCAACCCTGGGAGACCAGGGGCCCCTAGGGAACCGGGCACAGAAGGATGGGGCTGGGCGACCCCCCCCCCGGGGGGCCGGCCCCCCCCCGCGCCCCCGTCGGACCCCCCCGGCCCCGCGCGGCGGCGGCGGGGCGCGGCCCCGGGGGGGGGGGCGCCCAGCCCCATCCTTCTGTGCCCGGTTCCCTAGGGGCCCCGGGTCTCCCAGGGTTGGGATGGCGCATAGG
>CAUYTI010164260.1:0-14142 GCA_963575145.1 Galago senegalensis
GCGCCCGCCACAACGCCCGGCTATTTTTTGGTTGCAGCCGTCATTGTTGTTTGGCGGGTCCGGGCTGGGGATTTGAACCCACCACCTTAGGTGTACGTGGCTGGCGCCTTAGCCGGTTGAGCTATAGGCGCCGAGCCTTTACTGTTTTCTAAAAATGAATTTCTCCTTTACATTAGCATGTGATAAAAAAGAAAAACAGTATAGAAGGGTATAAAATCAAAGGGAAAAGACAGCTGGAGATCTTTCAAAAATATTTCTTTGCCTTTCCCCACCAACTTGTGACTCAGGTGGCCTAGGAGAGTATCTAGTAGCATAGAGATTTTAAAATTCTCCAGGTGGACTTCTAGGTCCAAATTTTAGAATCATTTTTAAAATGCCTTGCTTTATACTTGATGAAATTGAGTACCAGAGGGGTGAAATGACTTTTGTGAGGTTTCAGGGCAAGTGGGTTTAGAATCCTGTAATGGATGGTGCTTCTTTGAGGGTGATCAGTTTTTGTTAGTGGCTTTTTTTGTTTGTTTGTTTTTTAGAGACGGTCTCACTTTATAGCCCTTGGTAGAGTGCTGTGGCATCACACAGCTCACAGCAACCTCCAGCTCCCGGGCTTAGGTGATTCTCTTGCCTCAGCCTCCCAAGTAGCTGGGACTGTAGGCACCCGCCACAATGCCTGGCTATGGCTATATATGTATATATATATATTTTTTTTTTTAATTTATTTTTTTTTTAATGAGTCATTCTTTTGCCTGAAACAAAATCTTTGATAATTCCTAAACCTGGCGTTTGGCAGATATTCTATCAATATTAGTAAAATGAATGAAGGATAGAATTTTGAATACCGAAATCCAGACCATGCTACTGTCTTCCAGTGATACCTAGTGCTATGTAATCATTACCAGTTTAAAAAAAACAAAAAAGAGTATTAAACCTTTCTGAATTATTTTGAAGACTTTATGGAGAGTGTTTGTTCCTGGCTTAGTTTCTCAAACACAAAATAAATATTAACATTTACTCTTTTATTGGGTTTTATGATGTGTCGTATAATTATGAAAATATTTGTGTAGATAAAAACATACAACCATTAGTAAGTATTCAAAAACCTTGGCAACTGTGTAACTAGGTTATTTTTCCTTTTATTTTACCAGAAAGCTATGCTCATTAAAGGATAGTTTAAATTTCAGAAGTAAAAGTAAATTTTGCAAGGCTTATTCTTTACTTTTATAAGAGTTACTTATGTGCCTGAGTCTATGAAGTCATACCTCTAAGATAGAAGACTGCAGAGAAAGGTACTTTGTAGATTTCTGTTTTAGGGTAGGCCTTTTTTTCCTTTTTTGCCAATAGAGAAGGCTAGTACAGTGTCATCTGTCTTAGACTTACTCCTAGGCTTTAGAAAGAGTGAGTCATTTGAGCAAAAGAATGAGAATTTTTATGGTAGAATCAACAGATGTTTGTGGACATGTCTGTGTGCATTACCTTTTGATGTATGTTATGCAGGATACAAACCTGTAGCCTCAAATATCCTCAAGAACCTTTTGATTTTGAAAGGTATAAATACGATTCTCTTGTTAGTGAGGGAAGCCTCACTCAGATTTAGTGTAAAGGGACCTTATTAACTCATGTGACTGAAAAGTCTGGGTTAGCTTCAGTCGTGGCTGGTTCCAGATCTGTACACATTTTTCCTTCAGTTGCTCAGCTTTGGTTCCCTGTTTCTCAGCTTCATGTTTAGTCTTTTTTCCCTGAGTTCTCTGTATTTCATTTTACGTAGGATCTATTCCCATGTCCTCAGGTTCACTCATCTTTTCTTCTTCAGTATCTAAACTGCCTTTATTTTCATACAATATAGTTTTCATCTTAAATGCTATAATTATCATCTTTAGTTTTTTTTTTTTTCCTTCTTTTTTTTGAGACAGAGTCTCACTCTGTCACCCTGGGTAGAGTGCCATGGCATCATAGCTCATAGCAACCTCAAAGTCCTGGGCTCAAGTGATCCTTTTGCCTTAGCCTTCTAAATAGCTGGGACTATCATCACCCAGCTAGTTTTTCTATGTTTAGTAGAGCAGGATCTCATCCTTGCCCAGGCTAGTCTCAAACTCCTGAGCTCAAGTGATCCACCTGCCTTGGCCCCCCAGAGTGCTGGGATCACAGAAGTGAGCTATTGTGTCCAGCCATACTAAGAAGGTAAATTGGATCTTTTTGTGTATTTTATGTCTTTATTTAGTATGTTCAATCTTTCTTTTACTTCCTTGAATGTCTGAGATATAGTTGTAATAACTGTTTGAATGTCCTTATATACTAATTCTATCATCTGTTATTTTGTGGATTGTTTGCAATTGACTGATTTTTCTTTTTATGATATGTTTTCCTTCTTCGGTAATTTTTGACTGGATGCCAGACATTGAATTTTAACTTGTTTGATTCTGTATATTTTCCTATAAATATTTTTGAGTGTAGTAAAGTAACTTGGAAACAGTTTAGTTCTTTCTTTGGGGTCTTGTTCTCAGCTTTGTTAAGTGGGACTTTACTGGCATTTAGTGTAGGACTACTTTTTTTCACCACTACTGAGGCAAAACTTTTTGGGGTACTCTACTTGATGCTCCATGAGCTATGCTGTTCTCCACTCTGGTCAGTGGCATTCAGAACTATCCTGGCTCTGTGAGTTCTGGCTGCTATTCTTTGTTAGTCTTTCATGTGGTTCTTTTGTTGGCCATGGGTAGTTGCCCCACATGCCTGTGCTAATCAATATTCAGCTGAAAACTCAAGGGGCACACTATGCAGTGTTCTGGAATTCTCTGTCTATGCGCCTCTCTCCTTTCTGGTTCTCTGCCTTTTGAACTTGAGCTGCATTGCTCCTCCAGACTCCCAGCTCTGTTTCCTTAGCTGAGAGAAACTCTGAGTGTCTGCCTAGGTTCCCTGTTCCTGAGCTGTACCTTAGACTCAGTAAGCTGGAGCAGGCATGGGGCTTATTTTGTGTGTTTCTTATCTCTTAGGGATCACATTTTGTTTCCTAATAATCCAGTGTCTTGCAAGCCTGTCATGTCTTTTGTTTTTTTCATTTGTTTGTTTTATGTAGAAGGGTAGATTTATTCCCTGTTACTTCTTCATCTTGGTCAGAAGTGGAAGTTGAAGGATAGGCTTTCTTGGCTTCATTTTTAAAAAGACTTTTACCATGTAGTGGAATCCCCAAACTGATATTCTTAATAACTGTTAATTCCAGCAAAAAGAGAACTTAAATCTTGATATCTGTGTAAGTAAACTTCAGGAATGCCTCAGACTGATCCTGATTGAATCAGAAACTCCTCTTAGAGATGAAATAATTTAGAGCTGATTAAAAGGGGGAGAGGTGGATGGAAGAGCTGGTTTGAGTGCATCCTTCGTGCCTGTGCTCTGCAGAGACTTTGGAAAACTGCCATGCACCCTGACTATTCTTCCAGATCTCAATGGTCTGTGGACCATTGCTGAGACCTGGGAAATGGTACGTTTTGATTGGCCAGTCTCTTAGGGACACTGCCACTCTTCCTCCCTCCTAGCCATTGTTGGGATGGGAGCACGAGAATTGACAGTCCTGCCCTTACTGTGAGGAGTAGGAACATGATGGTTCTGTAAGGAGGGGATGCCAGGCAGATGAGCAGTAGGGAGCGCCCATATACAGGTATGTGACGGAGATGAGACGGTGTCAAGGAAGAGCAAACCTTAGTAACGGTGTAGGGAACTCTTGGAGGTGCTGTTAATTTAAGCTTCATTGAAACAGCTCCTTTCTCAATGAATAACATTTATACTGGGTTTTATAGGATTTAGAGAAGAGGATCTAATAACAGAAAAATGAGGGGGGGGGAGAAATAAAGTATTCTCTACAAATTTAGCCAGTTTGGTTTTTGATCTGTCATCATTTCTCATGTTAGCTATGTTTATTTTTGCAGTTAGCTAAACTTTGAAGTTGACAAATGCCTAAGGCAGTGGTGTCCAAACTTTTTCTGTGTCATAGATTGGAAGTATAAGAGTTTGTCTTAGGCCACATATTAGGTACACAAACACTAGGGAAAGATGATTAGCAAAAAAAAAAAAAAGAGCAATGCATACTTTTCATGATGTTTAACACAACAGATAAAAAAAAATCCTCGCAGGCTCAGAGCCCATAGCTCAGTGAGTAGGGCGCCAGCCACATGCACTGAGGCTGGTGGGTTCGAGCCTGGCCTAGACCTGCTAAACAACAGTGACAACTTCACCCGAGAAAAGAAGTCCTCACAGAATAAAGTGTGCAATCTGTGGGCTACAGGTGGGACACCGCTAGCCTAGAGCATAGTATTTGGCCTTGTCTGAGAGTTCCCTTTATCTTACACCTCAATTGTCAGGAAACAGACTCTTTCCCCTTTAAAGAAAACTAGAGTTTAATGAAATGCAGTCTAAATTGGGAGCTTTGCTCTAAGCCTAAGTAGTCTGTCTAAAAAGATGCCAGAAGGTTCCTCGTGGTACTCATGGCCACATGATTGTTTCTAGCTTCTTTCAAAGGAAAAGCTAATCTTCCTTAAAGAGTTACTTATGTTGATTTTATCTTTTCTCCTAGATTCTCATTGAATCAGAATGTTCTTTATAGAATGTGTAGTAAAGAGGACAGAGTTCTAGAGCAGGTGTCTCATAAAATCAGGTTCTTTGGTTTGCCTCTAAGTGCGACTTTAGGCCAGGGTCTGGCCTCTTTTTCTTGTACATCACCTCTCCATTGGTACTATGCCTAAAATGGGAGTTTAGTTTGTGAGTAGCAAGAAGGGGTTTGATTGAGTTAATCCCAGGTTTTGATACTATAAACCTTCTAGATTTAAAAGTTTATGCTTTATGTATAAGATTCTATAAATGAAGCTAGCAGGGATTTTTGTTCTGTGGCAAAAAACGAAACAACCCTTATCATTGGACTTAAAAGTAAATCACTGGTTTTGGACTTTTTCTTAGAGCCAGAAACTCCTCTTAGAGATGAAATAATTTAGAGCTGATTAAAAGGGGGAGAGGTGGATGGAAGAGCTGGCTTGAGTGCATCTTCGTGCCTGTGCTCTGCAGAGACGTTAGAAAACTGCCATGCTTCTTCCAGATCTCAGCCCCTTTTACTTTCTCCAAGGTGTGGGGAATAGGAGACTATCATTGCCTTAAAGTATTTTGGGAAAATTATAATGAGTAACTTTTATACTTTATCTGGCACAAAATGATATATTTCATTTCTTATTTAGTAAAATATAACAAAAATTGAATTCTTTTTTGGGGGTACAAAAGTCTCTTAAGCAAAAATATTGATCCTTAGTTGTTAAAAATTATTTACCTATTTATAATTTTCACTTCATTCATTTTATTTCCTGAGGGCTTAACATTTTTATTTTTCATTATTAGGGGCCTAATCTAATATTGTAAGCAGTGAATCCGTTTTCAAGCAAAGTATTTTTCCTTATCTATTTTCTTTAACTTAAATATATTTTTGAGAAAAAATAAATTTATCTTTTTGGAACAGGGTCATTATCGTTATTGTGATGCTCTTTCTATGCTGGGGGAATATGACTGGGCCCTTCAAGCAAACATAAAAGCTCAAAAACTCTGTAAAAATGACCCTGAGGGAATCAAGGATCTTATTCAGCAGCATGTAAAGTTACAAAAACAAATAGAAGACCTACAAGGTATTTCACCTAAGATTCTTTTGGTTATAGTTGAATTCCCTTTAAAACTTTGGAAGGTGGGTTTCTTGGATTAATGGAGGATCATAAATCAATTCTCAGATGATTTGTTCTTATTTTGTTTTGTTGTCTTGGTCATGTCACTTAAGATTTCTATTTCTATCTATGTAGAGTTACATTATTGTTAACATTCCATTAGGTAATTATAAATTATTCATGTTTTTTATTTGAAACAGACAGCAATCAAATTGTTATTATTTATCCTTCTGTAGAAAAATATCCTTTCCAGAAATTTTGAATGAAGTAAGAGCTTTTTGAAATAAAATAATTTTTAAATTTTCTCTTCATTATTAAAAATTATTTCCTAAAGAAGAAGTTCTTCAGTAGAGTTGCTTAATTTTTTGCATCATATTTATGGCTAATTCTATAGTGTGCTAAACATATATGTATATATATGTATATTTTATATGTGTATATATATATACACATATATATGTATCAGGAATTGGCTGTGCAGGCTGAGAGTGGTAGGTTTTCATTATTCTGCCATTGTTTTCTCTTAAGTCATTTTACTTTTTCCAATGCCTGAAATTCCTTAGCTTTACATTTTTAGCATATAGGTCTTTCTTATTTTTTCTTTTTTGGGTATTAGTGTCTTATGGAGCTGAGCTCAATCCTATTTCCCTGAGAGATGTTGTCATCAAACATAACATGATTATAAGATTGTGAGCTCCTTGAAGACAGGTACCATCTCTGATTCAAATTTATATATTGCTGTCATCTTGTCAGTGATCACACGTAGTGGAATGTCAGGCAAGGTTTGTGTAACTTCTTGTTGACACCATCCTAAAACCGAAGACATCTAGAAGTGTAAAATTGCTTAGGTTTGCTTTTCAGTTTTCTAAATTTGATGATCTTACAATCAGGTTAAAGGAAATTTGAAAATCGTTTTAACATCTGTGTTGCCAATCCATTGATTACTATATATGTGTGTGATTAACTTTTATAGGTCGAACACCAAATAAGAATCCAATTAAAGCCTTTTATGAGAGTAGGTGAGTTAATAGCAGGTCAGTAGCTATTTCTTGGGATGGCTTTGCCCATGAATTTAAGAATCACTTGTGTTTGATGCTATAAGCTAATAACAACCGCAATAAAGTTGGGGATGGAAGAAAGACAGGTGGTTCATGTTTAGGATCAGGTGACCTATAAGTTGTCAGATTTAAGTTGCTGATGTTTTACTGAACCATTTGGATATGGACATATTGGAGATGAGTAGCCTGAGTCTGTGGGGAAAGAGAGGTGATATGTCAATTGAATGCTGCTTTGCTAGAGTGGGGTAGTTTGGCCATAGGGGTCCTGGCAGCAGAGAGCAGGGACCAGCCTGTGTGCCTTGTGCCGTTCACCTCTGTCCTGGAAACATCTGCTTCCAGACTCCTGATGTCTTTCAAAGGCTCAGATACTTCCTGTTAAAAATAGGCAACAGATACGCTCACAAGAAAACAAATAGTAGCAAGGATTCTAACTTATCTGCATTTAAAATAGCTTGAGCTTTTTCCACATGGTCATTTAGAAGCCAAGGATATTGAAGCTGCTAATTCTGTAGAGTGCTGGACATACAGCCAGAGACAGAGCGTGAGGGCAAGCAAGTGCAGAAATTGGCTGTGGAGGCTTTCGTTTAAATATAACTTAATGTTAATATCCTAATTTAACTTACATTTAAATTTAAAATAAGACAACTTAGTTATTTTGGTAGTAGAACCCAGAATATTGTTTTTGAACTGCTCTTAATTTATTTTGAGTTTAATACCAAATGTTTATACTGGGTGTCCATAAAGTTTATGTGCAATTTAAAATAGTATTAACATGAATTTTATGGACACTCTATAGATAAAGCCCCCTATCTCAGAGGTAGAAATCATCTTTAAAAAACAATTATTCCTTGCTTTCAAGGAAAAGACTATGATTGCTGCAACCTTTTTGAAGGGGAACTTTTTAAAAATCCTGAATGACTAATGGGAATAAAATGATCATTTATTTTATCCCCCTTCAGAGCCTACACATCTAAGAGTTTGTCACCACCTACATTTAGTACTTCACTTAACTTTGTGGAGAAGCAAAGGAATTTCAGAAAAACTAAGCACGCAATGGCAAACGGCGGTAATCAGAATCTAAAGGTAAGCTACGTTAAGAACTAAAATTATTTCAAGTGTAGATAAGGTCTGTTCTAAATGGTATCTTGGAACTAAAGTTCTCATTTTCATAATAATATCTGGGTGATAATGGAAACCAAATATTTTGGTAATATGGACCCTCTTTGCCTGTTGATATTAAAAGAATGATTCTCTTTTTAATAAATAATCTGTCTATCTCATATAACTCCATAAATAGACTCTTTCAGATTTATAGAATTTCTTTTGAAATATCACTTATATGTTTTCAAAAATATCTTTTCTATATATGCTTTTGCCTCTTAGTCCTATAATATTTCCCAGCCGGTCACTTGGGAACAAGTGACAGTGGAACCTGGTGGCCACATCACTCTATCTCTCCCGACCCTCATAATGTTTTGGAATTTTCTTTTTCTCCCTTTCCCCTTTTGCAATGCATTAGCCTAGCTACCCAACTAGTGCTGTGCTGCCCAACTTGTGCTGTGCTGGGCCTTCAAGGCCCCTGGCTACCCACATCTGCCTCAGGTATTTCTGCAACCTCTAATACAGCAGTCTTGTCCCTTGATTCATGGCTATGTTCAGCACATGTCTTATTCTGATATTTTCTCCAGAGTGCCAGTAATCCTCCAGACTGGCTCTGTGATCAGATGTGCCAGATGAACTCTACCTGAATTTTTATTCTGAGTTGCAGTTTACACAAAGCTTAGCAGCTTTCGCCAAGTCCATATTTGTCTTTCTCTTCAGAGTTTGAGGAGAGAAAAAGAAAACAGTATTTTGGCAATCCACCTACTATACAGTCCTTTGTTGGTACTGTTGAAAATCTCCAAGAAGCTGCTTTTACCTAGGGTGAGGAGCATAGGGAAAGATAGTGTTAATGCAGAAAAAACATTATTGAACAACTGCCATGTCAGGCATCATACCAGGCATCAGAAATAGAATTGTTGTTCAAGAATTTGTCATATCATATCATGATCTCTTGTCATTGATTGTCATTTTGTTTGCTTGTTTATACATTTAGGCTTAATAACCAGCTTTGTCTTTTAAGTACTTGAGTGAATTCTGTTGTATTCTATTCTATTATATAGCTATTGAATTCTTCATGACTGTATTTTTTTTTTTGCATTGTCTAAGTCTCATTAACTTTGTATTCATGGGCAGGTGGTAGATGAGGCTTTGAAGGTAGATGATTGTGACTGTCATCCTGAATTTCCACCACCATCAAGTGAGTATTTTCTTTTCCTGTATAAGTTATTGTCAAGTTGATGTACTACTGCCTACACTTTTATGCCTTTAAATTCGCACAAGGCTCGTGCATATTTGTTGTTCTTTTATAGTATTTATTTGAAATCAAAGTTTAGTTTTTTAATATTATTTAACAAATAATATTTGAGGGCCTTATCCCTCGTTCCATAATAATTATGGAAATCTAAATGAAAGGAATGGAAAAGATAAAGTACATCGCTCCTTTTGGTCTGCTTCTTAGTTTTCTTTAAGGCCATTGTTTCTTATTATTGAAAGTTTTCATTTTTGCTTCCCAACACCCAAGGGACCCTTTTAGACCTTTTTTTCTAACTGGTCTCCTCTGTGAACATTTAATACCACAGGTACTGTTTATGTACTATATGTGCATCTGTACTTTATATACAGAAAGAGTTAGACTTTTTCCATCTATCAATAACTAATTTTACCTTAATGGGGATGATATTGTGCCTGCTGAGAATTGATGCTTGTCTTAGTTCATTTGAGCTGCTATAACAAAAATACCATAAACTGAGTAGCTTATAAACAATAAGTATTAACTTTTCACATGTCTGAAGGCTGGGAAATCTAACATTATGTGTGAATAGATTAGGTATCTGGTGAGGGCCTTCTTCCTAATTCACAGATGGCCATCTTTTTTGCAATATCCTCACAAAGTATGATAGAAGGGACAAGAGAGCTCTCTGGGGTTTCTTACAAGGGAACTAATCCCATTTTTGAGGGTGCTGCCTCATGACCTCATCACCTCCCAAAGGCTCCACCACCTACCTTGACCTTGGAAATTCTTTTTCAACATATGAATCTTTGGAGTAGGGATACACAAAAATTCGGACTATGACAAAGCTTTAAGTTAATTCTCAATTTAAGTTTTGTGAATTTAGTGTATGTGTTAAGGTGTCTGATAAACACACAGGCAAATAGCAGGACCTCATTACTTGGCATCTTGGGAGATGAAGGGTTATAGAGAAGCGAATATTCATGCTTCAGTTGTTTCCGAACCTTTATGCTGCCAAATTTTGATGAAAACCTTTGTAAATTTAAGGCCAGGCATGGAGGCTCATGCCTGTAATCCTAGCACTCTGCGAAGCCAAGGTAGGTGGATTAACTGAGCTCACAGGTTCAAGACCAGCCTGAGCCAGAACAAGACCTTGTCCCTAAAAATAACCAGGCTAAAATAGCCAGGTGTTGTGGTGAGCACCTGTAGTCCCAGCTACTGGGGAGGCTGAGGGAAGAGAATCACTTAAGCCCAAGAGTTTGAGGTTGCTGTGAGCTGTGATGTCATGGCACTCTACCCAGGGTGACAAAATGAAACTCTGTCTCAAAAAAGAAAAAGAAAAGAAAATCTTTTGATTACATGCTTTCCTCCCTTTTAAAACAGAGTTTAAGAAAATACAGATTTTCTTGATTGCTGAAGATTGTTATTATACACAACATTTAGCTCAACCTTTCACCATACACACATACATAGGTGAAGTGGGAGATTTTAGCTAAATGTACCTTTATTTACAAAATATTTATTATAAAATTTTATGAAATATTTACAGAATACTTCTCTATGAGTTGATGTAAATATACAATATGAGTTTGTTAATTTTTCTTATTTATGGTGAACTTTGGGAGACCCTGTAATATTATTTTCAGGGTTCTTGAGATGAGAGTGTCAGTCTTTTAGTTAGTAATTGTTTATTTGTTGCTTTGCTGGTTTTCTTTTCAGTGGCTTTGCTTCTAGAAACTGTTCTTATCTTTTGCTACCTGCAGTTTTATGTCATCTTAAGTTCCATTTCTTTATATCCACTTACTTAACATTGGGTATTTCTATTTGTGTAGCACTTTAGTATAATTATAGAGAAGGGAAACTCAGGCAGTTGTCTTCCCTGATGTCATTCTAATAGTATGTGAACCATCTTTGAGGATAAAATTTCTCTTGGAAGCTTTTAATTTATCAAAATATCTTAGGCCATTAGTATGAGAAAACACATTTAAATAAATAACTTAAATACTGTCTACTCTTTGGCATCTACACTCAGGTAAAAAAATTGAAGTCATAGGGTTAGGGTTAAGTATTTTTAGCCAAGTTCATACAGAAGAAATGAAAGTAGAATTCTGCCTTCCAGAAGCTTCTTTTGTTTTCTGAGGCTACCAAAACCAGCTTACGCTCTCATTCCTTCCTTACTAAACTGGCTCTGACTTGTCACTGTGCTCTTTCCATAAGTCTTCCATCAATACATCCTGTCCCTTCGGCCATACTTAACTCTTCTGCACAGCTTTGAGCAAGTCACTCCCCTGCCCAGTAATTCACAGTGGCTTCATACTCCTGGCAGTAGAGTAAAGGCTAGGCTCACCGAGTGGGAGGATCCGAAGCTAAGGGTCTTAAACACTCACTCTAGCTTGCCTAAGAAACCCCTTTTCAGCCTCCTGCCCTACCCTTACTGAGCTCTTCAGATCTTAGTGTTTCCAAAACGAACTCCTCCTTGGATTTAGGTCATGGTGTATCCAAATACTGCTTGTTTCTCAAAACCAAACATAAATGCTACATCCTCACAAATGCTTTGCCCACCTACTCCTGCTTAAATCGTTTCTTTCTCTCTGAGTTGTAAGAGAAATTATTGACTATGGAATTAATTTGTCAGCAATAATACAGCATTTACTTTCCTTCATAAGGGTGATTGTTGTTTAATTACTAAAGTGGTATGTCTTTTTATCCCATCTGATTTTAAACTACCTGAGAACAGGAGTTATTGCCTATATTTCTCTGTATCTATTATAGACCTAAATAATGATAATTATCATTGTTATCTTTTATCTTTATAATAATTTTATACCATACATAGAAAAATAATATCAGTAGCTTCTATTTTGGCTTACCTATTTATAGTTATACTCACAATATTGCTGCTGCTGCTGCTTTCTTACTCCAATTTACATGTTTTTTAATTATTTAACTCTCAAGCTTATAGACTGTTCTGTATAGATTTCAGGAACAAATACTTTTGTATTCTTAGGTCAGCCTCCAAAACATAAAGGAAAACAAAAATCCCGAAACAATGAATCAGAGAAACTCAGGTATGTTTTTCCTCTAAGTTGTGATTATTTTTCCTAGTGTAATTTTCCCAAGAAAAAGTGAAAGAGCCTTTTTTCAAGTATTGTCTACTTTATATATGTGCAGTTCTTTCAAACCCCAAAGAGTTGTCTTTAGGACGGGATAATTTTTTGCAAAAAGATTATTATTCCTTGGATGTTAATACTGACTTTTGAAAGTCATATAATATGAAATAATCAGTGTTAATTTTTTTCAATTCTAAATATTTGTTCATTAAAGGAAAAAACATTCAGAGAGGTGTTAAGGTCAAGATTAAGTCTCCTTCTCTGCTCGCCTCACTTTACCTCCTATAGTCCCTTCTGTAGAGCTGTGCCTAGGAGTGCACTGGGAACTGTTTCTTGGCTGTCAGGAAACTTAATGCTGCATACATAGCCATGGGTATATGTGTATATTCAGATGCCCTTTTGAGTATCATTAGAAGAAAAAAAAAATTTTTTTTTTTTTTTTGAGGCAGAGCTATAGTGGCATCATCTTAGCTCACAGCAACCTCAAACTCCTGGGCTCAAGCTATTATCTTGCCTCAGCGTCCAAAGTACCTGGGATTATAGCTGTAAACCACCACACCCAGCTGGAGGAGAATATTTACTTACACATTCTGACCACTTAGTAAATTCCACCAAACATCTTTACCAAAATTAATAGTGGGAACTCTCGTTACCTATCTTTATAACTGTTCTCCTGTTGCTTGCAAAGATATAAATTGAATGCAAAGTGAAATTGTAAATCTTAAAATACAGAAGTTGATCAAGTGAATGAAAGTGATGTTGGAGAAACAGCAAAGCCATGTCTGCCACAGTTACAGCAGTTTTGTGTCAGTTTTGTGTCCTTCATTTCTTAAAGCTAAATCTATGACAGTTACTTTAAGGAGAATGGTTTGACTATTGAAAGTCTAAGGAAAAATTGGAGTAAAGCCCCAATTTTTTTTAAAAAATGACTATTTTTTGGATGTTTCTACTAAAATTAAATACAAAGCAAGGACATAGTATATTATATTAATTCTATTCTGTTATTTGGTAGAAAAATCCTGAGTCTTCCTCCCTGCTTCTCCAGACCCCTAAAGAAACCAAATTCTGATATGTGATCATTTTTTTTAATGTCTACTACTAATTTCAACCTGTTTTGTTAAAGATAAATTTATTTTCTATTCAGGAACTTGTGTGACCCTCTGTTTACTCAGTATATTAAATGGTCTTCAGTAATTACATTTTTTTCTTTATAGAATAATAGGACATTTTATTTTAAAATGCTTTTTAAAATGCTTTTTTCTTTTAGTTCTAATTCACAGTTGACTTTACCAGTAGATTTGAAAAACATCTTAGAGAAACAGTTTTCAAAATCTTCCAGAGCTGCACACCAGGTAATGGAGAAGCCTTTTCCAGTGGGAAAAACACTCTTTAAACAAAGCAATTTTTATGTGAATACAGTTCTTGTCATGTATGTCTATAAAATTTATTTTTTCGTAATTTTAGTTTTAGACATATAATTTGAACTATGGCTGCTGAGAACCCAAACTATCACTATTTAAATATTAACTTGGTAATTATGTTAGACACAGGTTTAACTAATGGTTAACATTGCAGAATTGTTTGCTTCTTAAAGATTTAACAATAGTGTTGGCTTTATTTTTAAAAGATTTAAATAATTTGTTAAAAATAGTTTTTAAATAGTATTTAAATACTATATTTAAATATTTGCTGTTTAATTATACATGCTCTAAAATCATTAAAGATCAAACTCTTTATTCCTTGACTGATTTAACATTAATTAGATAACTTTGTATGTAAAATTCTATGTTGTTTAGTTATAAAAAGTGTACAGTAACATGGAGTACATAGATTACTTGTTTAAAGTACAGGGGTCGGTTTTTTGGAGTATACGTAACATATCTTACAAAGCACTTGAATAGATTTTTAGTTATTTGCACAAGAACATTTTTAGAATTTCTTACAGTTGGAGTTTTTTTTTT